>PVIW01016938.1:0-15318 GCA_004026585.1 Noctilio leporinus | reverse complement strand
GAGAGTGGGGAAGGGAGAGAGGCAGAGAGAGACAGAGATAGAAATCAATGTATGGTTGCCTTTTTCACCTGCCTCCAGCTATGGACCTGGCTGGAGACCTGGCTTGCAACCTCATTATGTGCCCTGGCTGGGGAATCAAACCTGCAACTTTTGGGTTTGCAGGCCGGCTCCTTATCCACTGAGCCACCAGCCAGGGACCACAAGCAACAAATTTTAACAGAACATTACATTTTTACCCACAAAAATTGATAAAAATAATGTAAATGATAACTTCAGTTAAGAAAAGGATGTAAAAGAATAAATATTGGGTTGGCCAAAAAGTTCATTCGGTTTTTCCCATTAAGATGGCTCTAGTAGCACTTAACTGTGTTTAACTTCACCCAAAACAATTTTGTTAGATTATATTATGACAGCTGTCATTTCAGGGTGCATTTTTAAAAACTAATCAAAACTGGTGAATTTTTGTGTAGCTATTTTAATACTGAGGATGGAAGAAAAAAAGCAACATTTTTGCATATTATGCTTTATTATTTCAAGAAAGACAAAATGCAACTGAAACACACAAAAAAGATACTTGTGCAGTGTATGGAGAAGGTGCTGTTACTGATCTAATGTGTCAAAAGTGGTTTGCAAAGTTCTGTGCTGGAGATTTCTCACTGGAGGATGCTCCATGGTTGAGTAGATCAATTGAAGTTGATAGCAATCAAATCAAGACATTAACTAAGAACAATCAATGTTATAACACATGGGAGATCAACAATATACTCAAAATATCCAAATCAAGCATTGAAAATAATTTACATCAGCTTGATTATGTTAATTGTTTTTTTTAATTTTTATTTATTATTTTTAGAGAGGAGGGAAAGGAGAGAGGCAGAGAGGGAGAAATACATCAATGTATGGTTGCTTTTCACCTTCCTCCAGCTACGGATGCCTCCGGCTGGAGACTCGGATTGCAACCTAGTTATGTGCCCTGGCTGGGAATTGAACCAGGGACCTTTGGGTTCGGAGGCTGGTGCCTTATCCACTGTGCCACCAGCCAGGGTGCCTGTTAATTATTTTGATGTTTGGATTCCACATTTAGTTAAGTGAAAAAAAATCCTTCATGACCATATTTCCACACATGATTCTCTACTTAAATGTAATGAAAATGCTCCATTTTTAAAACAAATTGTGACAAACAATGAAAAGTGAATACTTTGCAATGATGTGAACAGAAGAGATTGTGAGGCAAGTGAAATGAACCACCACCAACCACATCAAAAGATGGTGATGTATTTGCTATGTATGTGTATATGGTGGGATTGGAAGGACGTTCTCTATGATGAGCTCCTCCAGAAAACCAAATGACTAATTCCAAATGCTACTCTAAATTAGACCAGCTGAAAGCAGCACTCAATAAAAAGCACCATAATTAGTCAACAAAAAATGAATAACCTTCTATCAGGATAATGCAAGACTGCATGTTTCTTTGATAACCAGGCAAAAAGTTACAGTTTGCCTGGGAGGTTCTGATTCATTTGCCATGTTCACCAAACATTGCACCTTTGGATCTCAATTTATTTCAGTCTTTACAAAATTCTCTTAATGGAAAATATTTCAGTTCCCTGGAAGACTGCAAAGAAACCTGGAACAGTTCTTGCTCAAGAAGATAAAAAGTTTTGGGAAGGTGGAATTAAGAAATTGCATGAAAGATGGCAGAAGGTAGTAGAACAAAATGGTAAATATATTGTTTAATACAATATTGGTTAAAATTAAAAGTATCTTTTATTTTTACTTAAAAAATGAACAAACAAGAGTGTAAACTGCTGCAAACTTATTTAAGAAGTAATAGGACAATACCTATTAAAACTGAAAATACATATGTCTTTTGACTAATTTAGAGGTTTTATGTTACAGAAATAAAAGTATATAAGAATGTTTATTAGAGTTTTGTCTGTATTGACATGGGTGGGGGAATCATCAAAGAAAGGAGAGAAGAAAAGAAGGGAAGTTAAAGATAAAATGAGAGAAAAGTGGAAGAAAGGAAAAGAAAGTCACCCCACCCCCTGCCAAGAAAACATGACTATTTCTCTATAGGAAAATGTGTAATAACATGTAGTACATGCATATATATTTTTTAATTAAAGCTCTAATTACTAATGTAAAAGGAATGAATTTGATTTACTATTGACATTTTTAAGCAGTTTAAAACATAAGGGATATAATACAATGCCATTTTTCTAAAATTAAAAAAAAAGTAGGATATATGTTTACATGCTTTAGCAGAAAAATACTGACATGTTTTTATTTCACAATTTATTTTTATCCACTGGCCTTCCTAAAGACATGGGAGTAATGGATTGCACAGAAGGTTATAGAAACAGAGGTTAATTCATGGCTTTGGAATTTTCAATTGTTGGGTCTTCATCTAAATCATAACTACTGAACATCTTAACTATGTACACCTATCAGTAAAACCTTTGAAGCAAGTGCCCCATGTGTATGTACATACATAAAAGTTACAGACATAAATTATTACAAATTATAAAACATACTGTATACAATACTATGACTATTGAAAAGATAGCCAAAATAGGAAATAAGCTATTTCAAATGTTATATTATTATATAGGTATTAAATAAAATCCTTTTGCTATTACTAAAAACATTGCTCAGTCATTAAAACTCTTTGTTACGGCAACATAACTGCACTATTTTTTAAAATATTGGCTTAACCCTTTGTGATACAGTAATTTGAAGGCCTAATTCCAGTTTGAATTTATTTCAATACTTGATTTTAACAGTTACTGCAGCTCAGAGAGGTTCTCTGAAGAGTTTCGGTGTCCAAATAGAAGACATTCATCATTGTTGGCTCACAATCTCTGCCAGCAAATATGTCATAAGTTGGCTAAAACACTTTCATCTTCCCAGATGTTAAATAGTTCTCCTTGCAAAGGCTTTAGAACACACAGAAATTTTATGTTTTTAGAAAGTCATTTCAAAGCACATTGAAATTCTTCACTCTAGAAAATTTTTATACATGAATTAGAAATTTTTGGTTTTTAGATCTCAGGGATTGAATTTTCATATTTTTAATAAGTAGTTTCAAGATATGCTAAAAATTCTTCACTCTGGAAGACTTCATATACAGAAAATACTGTTTCCTGTTATTTTTTTAAATTTACAGATATGAGGGTTTTTTAAAGTATTATTTATGGGTGATATGCCTGAAAACATTAATTTTCAAAATGCTTTCTCAAGAGCAAGGTTTTTGTTTCAAAAAGCAATTACTCTTTCATATATTACATTGAAGGAACAGATTAAATATGTTGAATTTTTCAAAAATATCTGCCAGGTAGCATTTGATTAACACTAAAATCTCAAACTAAGGTCAGTAAATTTGAATATCTGTCTTTTTGTGAAAGAAAAAATAATATCACTTTCAACAAGTGTTTCAAACACTTTGCCATGATGCCATCAGTGAAACTCTGGGTAGCACAAAAGATTCAAAATTTCTCCCCATTTCAATACAAAGTACTGTAAAAAATTTAAAGTTTCCATTTTGTGTCAAAGTGATCAGCTAATGGAATCCCACGGCATGTTACATGGGATGTGCGCTATTACCCTTAAGATAGATAGACAGGTGTGCTGTCCCTCCAATTGGCCCCAATGCCAACTCATATTAAGTATTAGGAAAGCTCAGCTACTTTATTAATTAAAAATAGAAGTTTTAATATTTTCTTTTCACATGCCACAGAATCAATTGTGCCACCAGCTTTGGAGATCACCACTCTAAGTAACCCATTTGGAAAATTGTTTTCGATCCCACAAGAAGATAAAAACACCTTGGAAAGTCAAGAAAAGAAAGCGAGAGAGACCTGAGCTATTTAGCCCCTTGGGGTCTCTGAAAGGTGTACTGTTTCTGCTTCCTGGGTTTTGGGCCCCAGCCCAAAACCAGCCCTGGGGAGGTATGGTTAGGCTAACAGCCAGTCAGTCCTGGGTGGCTGAGAAAAGGGGAACTAGTCTTTGATTTCACTGAGAGGCTAGTGTTCCTAGGCATTCAGGAAACCAGATTGGAGGCACCTCACAGAACCTTGTCTACACTCACATGCGTGATGCCTGGAGCTGCCCGTGACCTGAGAGTCATGTATGCGGACAACCATAGTGCATAAAAGGACATAGTGTTGGTGCCAATGACTAAGGACATGGGAATGTGAATACAACAGAAAAGATGACCACTAAATTCTGGAAAAAATGGCATGCGGCTCAGAAGAAGGGATACCTTGGATCAGGGCAGTCCTCACCCCCAACATTACCACTGCCACTCAGAGACTCCTCTTGGAGAAGGGAAGCCAAGGAAACTCAACAAAGCTAGGACTGCTTTCTTTGTCCCCAGGCAAAATGCAAGCTCAAGATAAAAAGTAAATTCACCCCTGGCGAGGTGGCTAAGTTGGTTGGAATGTCATTCCATACACCAAAAGGTTGCAGGTCCCATCCCTGGTAAGGGCACACACCTAGATTTTGGGTTCTGTACCCCATCAGGACACATGCTGAAGGCAACCAATCTATGTTTCTCTCTCTCTTTCTGTCTCCCCCTCCACCCTCTTCCTCTATCTCTGTAATCAATTAAAGCATGTCCTCAGGTGAGGGGGGGGGAAGGTAAATTCATCTATAGACATAGAAAAATTACATTTTACTCACTTCTGAATTTGTGGCTTGAGATAAGACCTACTACGTACAATATACATTTGCACCTATACAGAAATGTTTCAGGGTATGCTTCAGCCTGTGAACAGAGGTTAGTTCAGGAGGCTAGGGTTGGAAGGTAGCATGGTATTGAAGGATGGAAAGAAATCACTGATTTATTTTTTTTGTATTCTTTTACTTGTTCTGATGGCTATTCATAACTTCTGTTTTTCAGATAAAATATAATTAAAGATATATATGTAGAGTGCCAGTAAGCTGGCCAGTTTTGTGAATGAAGCTGTGGTCACAGATTGCTCTAGAAGACCCAGCTGGTGTCCTGGAACATTGTGGTTCACCCCCAGGCCACCACTGAGTGAGCCTGCATGGAAAGTATTGTGACATTTCTACAGGATGGTTATCACAGGAAGATGCACCCAGATGCTTCAGTCAACTCCACAGAATTTTCTCAAAAATGCTTAGTGCAAAAAAGAACCACCATGTCTTCTGGGAGAAAGAAAAACTTGAAGATATGACAAAAGTATACAAACCCAATTATAGAAGCTTCAGAAGGGAAAGAAAAGAGGTTCAAGAATTTCAGTACACAGAACATCTTCCTTTAACCTTACCCTTGCTTGCTCTAACTACCACATAGACATAAAGGGGGAGTGGAGGTGTTGCAGAAGAATTGGAAGAATATTGAATAACACTGAGGTTAATAAGCAACCTTCTAAGTCTGCTAAGCTGAAAAAAAATTTGAAAATGAGATTGCTTTACTTGGTTAAAGGAGAGCCTGGCATAAGAAAAAGGAAGTTGTCCAAAATGCAGTGTGGTATCCCTGATGGGATCTTGAAGCAGAAAAATGGCATTACTGAAAAAGCTGGTAAAATCCAAATAAAGTCTGGAGTTTAATGAATAGTAATATGCCAAGTTTTGCTTCTTAGTTTTGACCACACATGGTAAGGTAAGACTTTATTAGATTGACAATTAACAATAGGGGAAACAGAATAAAGGTAGGTAACTCTCAATACTAGTTCAAGAAACAAAAATTCTTCCAAAACGGACTTTGTATTTTCAAGATAGAAGTTGTAAAGGATAAAAAGAGAATAACCCAGAAGAAGAAAAGAAGATGAGGATGAGGTGACTGAAGGTAAGCTGATGGAGTAGCTGGTTCTAGTGCAGGTTTTCCTTTCCTCCAAAGGAATTAACTGCCCCCTACATATCTCACTTGGTTTTTCTTAAGAAAATTGAAGTGTAAAGATATGTAAGATCAGTTTTTAATAGTAAACCTAGTAGTTAGATAACCCTTTCAGTGAAGTTTCCAATAGCCATCAATCAACCTTGTGCAGTCCAGTGTAGGGGCTTTAAACTACATGGAAATCTAAAGCAGGTCATGTGTTACACAAATTACTATATACAGATGGTAGTTTTGCTTTTGACACAAATTAAATAATTGTTCTGTCAACTAAATATCAGGTTATTATTTTTCCTTTTCATTGAATTTATTGGGGTGACACTGATTAACAAAATTAAACAGGTTCCAGGTGCAGAATTCCACAACACATCGTCCATACACGGTGTTGTGTGTTTACCACCCCAAGTTTCCTCCCATTACCATCCTCCCCTTTACCCTCTTCAAACTCCCTCCTTTCCCTTTTCCCCTAGTAATTACCATACTGTTGTTTGTGTTCTTGAGGTTTTTTCTTTCTTTGTTGCTCAGTTCCTCCACAGCCTTTGCATCCAGTCCCACAACACCACTACCCCAGGGCTGTTGGCCTGCTCTCTATCAATGAGTCTATCTCTCTTAGGCTTGTTAGTTCATTTTGTTCATTAGATTCTACATATGAGTGAAATAATGTGGTATCTGTCTTTCTCTGACAGACTTAGTTCACTTAGCACAATACTCTCCAGGTCCATCTATGCTGTTGCAAAGGGTCAATGTTCCTTCTTTTTTACAACTAAGTAGTATTCCATTGTGTAAGTGTACCACAACTTTAGTATCCAGTCATCTACTGATGAACATCTGGGCGACTTTCAAATCTTGGCTATTCTAAATAGCACTGCAATGAATAAAGGGATGCATATATGAGGTCTGTCCCAAAAGTATCAAGCCAATGTCAATATAATTAAAACAGTTTGCACAGCGGATACTTTCGGGACAGACTTCGTAGTCTTTCAAATGAGTGTTTCTGGTTTCTTTGTATACATTCCCTGAAGTGGAGCTGCTGAGTCATAAGGTAGTTCCACTTCTAATTTTTTGAGGTAACCAATTCTGACAGGTAGGTGGTGATACTTCCTGTGGCTTTAATTTACATCTCTCTAATGATTAGTGATGTAAACATCTTTTTATATGCCTTTTGGTCATTTACATGCCCTTTATGAAGAAGTATTTCTATAGGTCCTCTACCCATTTTTAAACTGGATTTGGTGGGTGTTTTTCTGTTGTTGCTGTTATTGTATTTGTGTGTGTGTGTGTGGATTTTTTTTTTTTTTTTTTTTTTTTGGTGTGGAGTTTCATTAAGTTCTTTACAAACTTTGTATATTAGCCCCTTATTAGATCTATCACTGACCAATATATTCTCCCATTCAGTGGATTGTCTTTTCATTTTGTTGATGGTTTCCTTTACTGTGAAAAAACTTTTTAGTTTGATATAGTCAGTCCCATTTGTATATTTCTTCTTTTGTTTCCCTTGCCCAAAGAGATATATGTCAAGAAAAAAAATATATATTGCTATGAGAAATGTCTGAAATTTTTCTGCCTATGTTTTCCTCTAGAATTTTTACAGTTTTGAGTCTAACATTTAAGTCCTTAATCCATTTTCAGTTTATTCTTGTGCATAATGTAAGAAGGTATCTAGTTTCATTTTTCAACTTGTTGTTCCACTTACTTATGCATTCATTGGTTGATTACTGTATATGCCCTGACCAGGGATCAAAACCACAGCCTTGGCATACTAGAACAATGCTTTAACCTGAGCATTTACTGAGCTTCCTGGCCAAGGAAGCCAGGGAGCTGTTTTTGTGCCTCTGTCAAATTTTCCCAATACTATTTACTGATTAGACTATCTTTACACTATTGTATGTTTTTTCCTCCTTTGTCTAATATGAATTAACCATTGATATGTGGGCTTATTTCTGGTATCTATTCTGTACCATTCTATTTTAATTACTATGGCCTTATACTCTAGTTTGATATCAGGCAGCATGATTTCCTAAATTTTGTTCTTCTTTCTCAAGATTCCTGTGACTATTTGTGTCTCCATATAAATTTTTGGAAAGATTGTTCTAGTGCTGTGAAATACATCATTGGTATCTTGATAGTAATTGCATTCAATCTATAGATTGCTTTGGGCAATATGAACATTTTAATGATGTTAATCCTTCCTATCTGTGAACATGAATACCAGTTCATAATGGAAAAATAGAAGTTGTAACTGCCTTGTTAACATCCTGAATACTTCTAAGTATATATATTATTTTTTTAATTTAAATAAAAATGTGTGTTATGGAAATATATATATATTAACCTCCCCCACAAATACTTTGACTATTCTGAAAGGCAATATATTTCATTGTTGTCTTAATTTACACTTTTTATTATTAAACCTTATTTTTTAATCAGGAGAAGCATTACAAAAAAATGCTTTAAGCTGACAGAAGTACACACACTGGAGAGGAGTGAAACATGTGGAGGTGATTGCTGAACCTGGGCAGAGAGAAAAAGGAAACTCTTTCACTTTGTGCTGAAGAAACACCTGGGAAGGAGAAAGATAGCAGCCCTTCCTTGGTATCAGGTGTGGTAGTCAAAAGCAGGCTTGAAATTTTTTATAATAAAAATAACTATCATTAAAATAGTATTTGTAAAAATTTCAAACAAGTTTTCATCGAAAACTCCTTTCTATTCCCCAATCTCATTTCCAAGCAGTAACCACTGGTAACTGCATACTTTTGGGCATCCTTCCAGATACTTTCTATGTATGCATAGATAAAGATAATCTTAACAAAAATGGGGTCATGTTATACATACAATTGTATAATTTGCTTTTTGTTCATGAAACAATAGATCATGAATGTTTTTCAACCCTTTGTGTATATAGGTCTAATTCATTCTTTTGAGAAGTTGCCTTGTATTCTATTTTATGAATAAACCTTAAATTATTCATCTAATCTCCTATTGATTTTCATTTACAGTGCTTCCAGTTTCTTGCTGTTACAGACAATGATGCCACACTGGCTGCGCTCTAATGAGCATAATCTTTACATCAAGCCGTATGACCTACCCTCCTGGCATCTAACTCTGTGATTTTGGACAGATTATTAACCTCCCTGAAACTCAGCATCCTCATTTTAATTAGAGGTAATATTTACTTTATAAAAAGATTGTATGGATTAGGTCAGTTTATGTTAATGAATGAAATGAAATGATAAATATCTGGTAGTTTCCCCAATGTGCGCACGTGTGTGTGTGTGTGTGTGTGTCTACAGGTGAAAACAGAAACAGAGAAGCAGACAAACAGAAATGGAGGGATGCAAAGATAAAGATGGATGGAGGGATCAACTGATGGATGGACCAATAAATGGATGAAGATAGACCAATAGATAGACAGAAAGATACCAGTTAGGTAAGGAAGCCTGGCAGGAATTATTCCTTGCTAACATGGCAGGGGCAGCGTGGGGTTCATAAAGTAATGATCAATAAATTTAAGTTGCTTCCTTTCCATTTACATAGAAGCAGGAAAATTTAGATCCTCTAAAGTATCTGCTTGCAGAGTCATTAAACAAAGAGCAGTATACCTGACATGACAGTTGCTCACCTCAGGAGGGAAGGATGTGATGGAGTATAAAGTACTATTCTGGATCTAAGGAGAAGTGATTCAGGAAATAAAAGTGGCAAGAACATTGAGGGAGAAGTAGCCACATTATTTTAATAGCATGTGTTAGCCAGGGTAAAGCTCTATATAATCATAAATGTATCCCAGACTTTGGCCAGAGGGACTATAAAATACCCAGAGAAAAGTGAGACTAATACTAATGACACAGTTACAGATGTGAGAAGCTTCCAGAATCCAAACCTGACCAAACTATAATAAATAGTCCTGATGAGGAGTAGAAGGAGAGAGTATCTCAAAAGGCCTATGAAATAACAAAATACTTAAAAGCATGAGCACGGCCTTGCAGCCACCTTTGATCCATCCTCTAATTCAATCAGTTCTCAAATTCCATAAACTATGCCTAGTACAAAGCCCCTGCCGAAGCAATCTTCCTAAACCCACAGTTGATCATGCAAAGCCCTAGAGCCCTCTACAGTCTACAGAATAAAGTCTAAAGTCCTGGCCTGGCATTTAGGGTTCTCCCAAATCTGGCCCAAGACTGGCTTGCCCTGCTGCCTTCCATATACCCTACACTCTGATCTCATGACTGCTCAAGAGTTGCCTTCCATGGTAATGACCACCTGACTTATACCCTGGCCTGTGTCCACATGGTGGACAACTGGAGTTTGGGGCCTGTCTGGATAATGGATGGATGGAGGGATGGATGGGGTTCCAAATGCATTTCATTTGGACATGGTTTCTCCATGACTTCATCTGGTTCTGGTTGGATACCTTTCACAAGATCCCTCTCCACACCCAGTCATTGGAGCTTTCCATCCTCCTATTCAGGGACCAGCCCACAGAATAGGAATATAGGCATAGCCAGACCAAACTCAACCTTTCCAAGATAGATGATAGATGAATGTAAGGACAATCTCAGCATCTATTTTCCTTGGGATCAGAAACCACTGAAATGTGGGCTGGGACTGGAAGCCACCATCCTCTGCACCATAGGGAAAACACTGGCCTCTGAGCTCCATAAGGGCAGTGAGTTCTGTCTGGCACATAGTACATGCATATTTGTTCAATGGGTAAATGAATGTGACAGGATATAATTAGATCAGCAGGCAAATAATAGGACAGGCTGAACTGATGTACAGAGAAAGAGAGAAAGAGATTTCTGAACGTGAGCCATTTAGACCTCCCAATTAAGCCCACTTGCATGTCCCATTTATGCCTTTCTGCTTGTGCTAACTTGAATTAGCTCAGGCAACCATGCACAAAAGTTCAAAATCTCTCCATATTTGCTTCATATGCTAGTTCTTCCATGCAGTTCCCAGATGCTCCCAGATCAAGGTACCATCTATGCCTTCTGAATGCCAATTGCACATTATCTGAACCCTCTAGTGACACTTCTTACTCTTCTACCTTGATTTAAGGCTATTTATGAACATAGCTGCAGCAGACTCCACTGGTGCTCACCCCAGGATCCCTTTTCTTGATCTAGTGGCTATGACCCTGCTCCAGAGGCTACAGGTGATGGGCTAAATGCTCTCACCTACAACCTTCCCTGAAGGAGCCAAAGCCCAGGTACCTGACAATTATTAACCACAGGACCACATCCCCATGCCATGGTCATTGGCTGGAAAACAAAAGCTGGACTCACACCTAAAGGTGACCCTCTGCAGCAGCATTCGTGCTCCTCAGGGTCAGGCTGAAGTGCAGTTTCTGCTGAAACCACATTCTTGAGTAGTTTTACCTTGTCCCCCATCCCATGTCCCTCGCTCCTTTCCAAATTTTTCCCTACCCCAATAAATCAAGTGCTCGTAAATGTCCCTCCACAGCTCTGCTTCTAAGGAACATGATCTCAGGTAATATCCTGACTTCCCAACCAATCTCATGAAAACACGTTTGCTGATTCCCCACCCAGTTCTTGTAGGGCAGTGCCTTTGAAGCACACTAAAAAACAAAGAGGAGAGGTTGTCTGAGGGAGCTATTGAATGCAGTTAATAATTTTTAGTAACTATGGAGTAAATGTCACAAACTTACAGATATAGCATAGTAAGCAAACTTCTAGAACAGGTTAAAAACTTCAGAACAATTCAGAGAACAACAAACTAGCCTGTTTTTAGTTCTATCCAAAAGGAAAAGCTAGGCATAGAAATTTGCTGTTTTAGAATTTTTCATTTTCTTTTACTGATCTTCTTCATTGTTTTCTGAATCCTCCTACACAAGTCAGTTCCCCAATTCATCTGTGATACACTTGGATATTAGTTGCAATATTATTGCAATGTCTTCAGTACATGCACAAACCCTATTTTTAAGGTTTGTTTTCCTCCAAAGCTTTCCTCCATTTCCAAATAAAATAAAATCTTCTACAAAAGAAAAAATAATAAGGGAAGAAGAAAGAATGAAGGAAAGAAAAAGGGAGAAAGAAACAAACAAACAAAGGAAGGAAGAAAAGAAGAGAGGAGAGAAGAGAAGAGAATGAAAAAAGAAAGAAAACTGAACAACATCTCTTCATCTTGGTTCTGTGAACTCTGTGATATGCATTTTTTTTTCTTCCACCTATCTAGGCTATCACCTTGAGATAACTCTAAAGGTTGTAGGATATTTTGTAAAAAGAAACTTCCAGACTACATAAAGCTAAAAAATCTTTTCCACTGTGTAGAATGCTGGGAAGCCCTGGAATACTCCTGGCTTCCCAGAATTAAACTCATCACATGCTCCTCTCCCTTGCTCTCAGGTCCTGAGGGGTTGTTTTATCATTTCAGTCTCTCTATGTGAGTACATCGATAACATGCATGAGGACACAGGCATAGCCCTTTCCCAGCAAAACGCACGCACATTCTGACAGAAATACACTTTCTGGTTTAACATTCATCGGCTCTTTCTCCACCCTGAGTTCCAAACTCTCAGTGTGGGACAATGTTTTCCTATTAAACATCTTCCCATAAGCCTCATTAACTCTCTGTGGTAGGAAATCATCGTGGTGCTTTGGCTGTCTTAGAAAGAAAAAAAAAATTAATTTACACAAGAGAGCTAAGTAATCTCCAAATAACAAAATCTTTTGAACTTGGAATTTGGCACTTCACAACCAAGTCTTTTCCACAAAGTACAAGGAGCAGCTGAAACTGACCTGCATTAACAAGCATACACAATGGAGGAAAGGAGGAGCTGGTGGGAAGCCCTTGCCCCATCAGGAAATGCCATTAATGAAGGTAATAATTGGATGGCTCTCTAATGATAAATTGGTGACAACAGAGGAGGAGGGATATTCAATTAAATATATACCCTATCAGAAAGAACTATACCATCATTTCCACTATAAATCAATGGCTGCCAATTATTGCATCAAACAAATATGACAAGTGATAAACTGTTTAGTATAAGCAGAAAATTGGATGATGCTTATTTCTGTGTGTCAGGCCAGGGGAATTCTTGGTCTATGCATGGCTGGATCTTTCCACTGGGTCAGCCGGGGATATAACCTTGAAGCTAATCTTATTCCCAGAGCCCTGGAACACAGAGCTCCAAAAGTAACCAACATAACAACCCTGAGCAGACAGGTGTCACCTTTAGGTACACATTGTTCCAATGTGTATATAAGGTACCCTTACTGTAAGCTACGTGAGCTGCTGCTGTGTGCATGGAACAATGATACCAACCACCCCCCACAAGCCACTCAGCTGCATAGAAAGGAGAGTGGATGCAGGGACGCCTAGACTCTCTCTGCGGTCGTTAACCTAAGTGCAGTTGTGATAGGAGTGGAATAACCATGTGTGGGGAAGCCAACACTCTAGCTGCCCAGCCAGTGTGTTCAAAAACCTGTCACCTGCAATAAATCACGTCAAATCTCCTCAAGGCTCCTCAAATGTCCTTCACCAGACCAAAGGCCTCCCCTTGATCAAAATCTGCTGATCCATAAGCTCTAGGATCTGACACTGTGCCAGCCTCTCAGGTCCTTTCTAACTGTTAAATGCTCAAAATGCAGGTCAAGATAGTAAATTTATTAATTGTTGAAGCAGTGTGAACTCAAACGCTTACTAATTGTATGATCCAGAATAAATCACTTAATCCCTCTGAGCCACAGTTCCCCAGGATGCTGAAGCTTAAATGAGGTCATGGATATCAAGTGTCAAACCCATTGTATGTATGTGTTAAACATTAGGTTTTTTTCTCCTTTTCTAATACATTCTCTATGATAGGTGTAAAGAATTAGAGTGTGCAGATACAAGTATACTCAATGCTCTAACACATGATTGTCAGCTCTCAGGCCTTCCCCTAGGCCGATCGTGCACATGATGGAATGGAGAGGACAGTGATTGTCTCTGTGACTCAGGCTTCAGTTGATGAGCTGCCAGAACTGGAAGGGAAGGATCCCTCTCAGTGTCCCTTGCATGGGTACAAAGAAGAACTTGCTTGCTCAGAAATTTTTCTGACCTTGCCCCAGAGTCCTAGCCCACAAAGACTAATAGTCAGCATCATAGTGACAAACCTCTAGCCATGAGCATGCAACAAAAAAAATGGAGATGCCAACAGGTCCCTCAGAAACTGCATTCAGGTTGTCAACCTCTGACCATGAAAGGACTGAAAGTGCACAAAAACTGAATGCAAGAGCCTCCTTTGGACATAAAGCTGATAAAATCAGTAGAGAAGGGTCTGGCAGGCTCTCTATCCAGCCCCTGGCCTAGGAGAGTCTTTGCAGTCAAAACAGAAATAGGGCCTAGAAACAGGAACTCAGTAAGGGTATTATTGCTCTACTGAAAGACCCAGGGCAGAGTAAAAAATAGAAAAGTATTTCTAAGACTCTAGTTCTGCCTGGGATAAGAAAAAAGAAAGCTCTAGCCAGCTACCAAAAGTGTCCAGCGGCAGAAAGATCTCTATCAACAGACAGGTGGAGGCTTCAGGCATCCATGATTCATTCACTCACTCAGCCCATTAGCAGCATTACCAAGCATTCTATATGCCAGACACTTTGTCCACGTCTGCCAGTGGCACCATGGACAGTGCAACTGATCCACCCCTGAATGCTGGAGAGGACACTTAACTCCTTACTGCCCAGCACAAGTATATTGCCAGAACCCCATGAAGCTACTCTAGCTCAGCTTCCACAAGAGGTCCTGTTGGCTGCTACTGGCCATGTGGACTGCCAGGACCTTTCTAATTCTCCATATAAGGAAACTGGATCTGACACATGCAGCAGTTTCCTGTGAGCTTATCTAGTTTGAGTCATCTCCAGATACCCTGGCAGAATTGAGCCTCAATTCTGGCCCTTGAATTGAAGGGCTACGGTCCAACTATGGTTACTGAGGACCCAGGGTAATGAACATACTGAGCAGCCTCACTACCAGCCAGACAGTTCATACTCTCCCCCTTCAATGCCTGTTATGTTCATGTTCCATTATCTACATATTTTTCCAGTTTTAATTTTAATGAAGATAATTTCCTGAATCAGACTGTAAGCTACTGCCCCAAATGGTCTGGCCTGCTAGACAGGTCCTTACAATTGGGCACTACTGACCATCTGAGCCTTTAGTTGTTTGTGCCAACTCCCTTCTCAAACAACACCTATTCCAGTTCCTTCTAACCCAACCTTCCCAACACTCTTCTCTGGATGCTCATGCCTTTCAAATTTCAGGTGGATATTTACAACTTCAATACATTACATAAATGTCATGTATTAAGGAAGTATAAAAGATGGTCAGTGTTTCTCTTTTCAAGTGGAGACAGGTGGAGATTAAGTGCAAGGTTTTGTTTTGTTTTTTTTTTCTTAATCCTCACCTGAAGATATGTTTATCGCTTTTTTTTTTTTTTTTTTTTTTTTTTTTTTTTTTTTTTT
>PVIW01016937.1:0-15318 GCA_004026585.1 Noctilio leporinus | reverse complement strand
TAGACATATAGATCAATGGAACAGAATAGAGAGCCCAGAAATTAACCCAGGACTCTATGGTCAACTCATATTTGACAAAGGGGGAAGGAACATCCAATGGAGTAAAAACAGTCTCTTCAACAAATGGTGTTGGGAGAACTGGACAGCAACATGCAAAAAGATAAAACTAGATCACCAACTTACACCATACACCAAAATATACTCAAGATGGATAAAGGATTTAAACATAGGCAGTGCCACCATAAAGGTCCTGGAGAAAAATATAGGCAGTAAACCTTTGGGTATCCTACGCAAAAATATGTTTACTGATACTTCACCAAGGGCAAAGGAAATCAAAGAACAAATCAACAAATGGGACTATATCAAATTGAAAAGTTTCTGTTCAGCTCAAGAAAATATCAGCAAAATTCAAAGGGAACCAACTGTATGGGAAAACATAATTGCCAATGATACCTCAGACAAGGGCCTGATCTCCAAAATATATAAAATACTAATGCGACTCAAAACCAGGGAGACAGACAGCCCATTTAAAAAATGGGCAAAGGACCTGAACAGACAACTCACTGAGGAAGATATACAAAGGACCCAGAGGCATATGAAAGAATGCTCAACATCGCTAGTCATCAGAGAGATGCAAATTAAAACTGCATTAAGATACCACCTCACACCTGTCAGAATGGCAATCATCAGCAAATCAACAAACAACAAGTGTTGGAAAGGATGCCGGGCAAAGGGAACCCTCATACACTGTTGGTGGCAATGTAGGCTGGTGTAGCCACTGTGGAAAACAGTATGGGGTTTCCTTAAAAAACTAAAAATGGAACTGCCTTTTGATCCAGCAATTCCACTCCTTGGACTATACCCATAGAATCCTGAAACACCAATTCATAAGAACCTATGCACACCTATGTTCATAGCGGCACTATTTACAATAGTGAAGTGCTGGAAACATCCTAAGTGCCAATCAGTGGATGATTGGATCATAAAACTTTGGTACATTTACACAATGGAATTCTATATAATAGAAAGAAAGAAGGAACTTGTACCCTTTGCAACAACATGGATGGAACTGGAGAGTATTATGCTTAGTGAAATAAGCCAGTCAGTGAAGGACAAATATCATATGATCTCACCCATTACGATACAATAATGAGCAAAACTAACAAAAAGCAAAACAGAACCAAGTATATGAATGCAAGGAATAGGCCTTCAGTGGTCAGGGGAACGGGGTTGTGGGAGGGGGGAGGCAGAGGCAAAGAAGGGGATCAGCTTAGACAAGAACCTAGTATAAAGGATCCATGGACATGGACAACAGGTGGGATTGACTTTGGGGGGAATGGGTGGGTGTGGAGGGGGACAGAGGAGAGCAAAAAGGGAATCGATGTAATACAACAACAATAAAATTTTTTAAAATATTATAAAAAAAATGTTTCTTTAGTCAATATTAAGGAACCCTTCTAGAAAAGAAAACGGGGGAAAAAAAGATAAAAAGATGAGACTTAAAACCCAGCTTGACTGAAATGTTCTAGGAAGTTTATTAAACAAAAATTTTGTTTTTCATATCTGTAACAGTTACAGCAACACCTGAAGAAGTTTGCTATTGCCAGGCCTCCAGCTAATACTCATTGTAAAATCCTGATGGAAATTCTCCCATCTGCCTGCAACTACAACACTTCTTCCAAAATTATGTCACAAAGGTAAAAACACTGCTTCACAAAGTTATACAATTGGACAAACTCAACAGACTAATATGTATGTTGCCATGTAATAATGTAGTTATTATAATATGGTTTCATAATACACATGTCTTTCCAGGTGGTATATTTTAAACCAGAACACATCAACTTTTATGTACTAATTTGCTGTCTCAAAAACATTAATGAGTTCAAATCAGAAGCTCACATTTAATTCAACTATTTTTGAGAGAGATAAAGAATCTAGGCAAGAAAGTGAAAGGAGAGAGAGAGGAAGGGAGGGAGAGAGGGAGAGAGAGAGAGAGAGAGAGAGAGAGAGAGAGAGAGAGAGAGAGAGAGAGAGAGAGAGAGAGAGAGAGAGAGAGAGAGAGAGAGAGAGAGAGAGAGAGAGAGAGAGAGAGAGAGAGAGAGAGAGAGAGAGAGAGAGAGAGAGAGAGAGAGAGAGAGAGAGAGAGAGAGAGACGACAACCACTTCACAACTACAATAACAATCACCATAGAAAAAAGAAAGAAAACCAATATCTTCTTTGAAGGACCTCAAGGATACGTTGCTATTAAACTAAGTGTGCCAAGGCGGGAAGAATTTTAGGTATCGCACAAACCCAGGTAGCCTTCTGGGCATAATATATCTACTGAGCTCACTTTTGGTGTATTAATTTTATCCAAAAACAATACTATATCAAACAATCTTCAGATGCATTCTGATGAAAATAGGAATAAAATCAACAATGTGTATACTAAATAAATGTAATTTCACCTGAGAAATTTCTTTTTAAAGTTATCCAGAGAGTGGAAACCATGAAGAAAAATAAGTAACAAGTTTTCTTGAGATATAATCAATTTCATTTGCAATATTTGTGGGTGAATATGACAGATTTAGTGAGGATATTTTGAAATAGGAAATTACTGGATGATGAGGAACACAATTCTAGATCTTTGTAGCCATGCAAACTGGTCCATTCCCTAGGAGGAATCCAAGTCCTTGTATGAGTATAATATCGATTAAACCAGCCCCAGTTGTAACCATTTTACAATCAGGACAAACAGTGCAGGAATACCACTAGATGATCAAACACCTCCCCAAACATTTATTGTGCTGGCCACAATAAGAATTTCAGGGGGAAAAGGCCAGAAAGAAAGTGTAAGACACAAATTTCCTCCAGGGCTAACAATGGACTATGGACACGGGCTTGGGCATGACACAGAAATGTTAGGAAAAATAATATTTTAGGGCAAGTTCTTCAACCTTTCCAGGTATAAACTGATTAGCTGCCAAAGATGTAGAGGACCAGGAGAACAGGCCCTTTGAGACTCTCTCTTCTACTCTTTCAGGATGATTTATGATGGTGTGGTCCGATATAAAAGATGTGCTTGCATCTTTAATGAAAACTGTATTCCCCTAGAAAAAATATATTTTAGTTTATGCTATCTTATTAGTGACCTTGCTTGTCTTTATATTGGGTAGAAAAATGATTATTTTAGTTTGAATGATTATTTCTGAGTATTAATCATGTACTTGATACAAGATATTTTGGTTTGGATTCAGAGCTAGGATAGTAAGTAGGTATTTTTAATTAAAAACATATATTAAATGAATAACTTCAATACCAATAACTAATGTAAAATTCTTCTAAACAGCATCAGGGAAATGAAAAGTATTACTGAGTTTCCATATTATAAGAAATCGACCCAATACATTTTGACTGTGCTATTCTCCATAGAAGCCCTCATGTTCTCTACACAAAGGCTACCAATTAGAAGGTGACATAGTAAATAATTTATCTAATTTAGACTTACATATTAAAATATCACTTGGATTTTTAAAAAATTATATTAATAACACTCATCTTTGCTTATTTTAAACCACTCCTGAGAGTTTTCTAAGTACTTATCTCATTTCCATTTCATCTTCAGGATGTTGAAATAATCAAACTACCCCCACTGATCCACCTGTGTTTTGTGCTCAAGAGGGCTTCATTCTTTTCAACTATGTCCTGCTTAAAACCCATATTGCTAGGGTCTCACGACAAGCTATCTACATTTACAGAGGCTTGCTTCATTTTTGAAAATGATGTAATAGTTTGCTATCGCAGTGTATGTATGTGTATGCATGTACATGTCGGTGTATATTTGTATGCATGTCCACATTAGCATAAATGTGAAATTCAAAACCTCTTTGACTGTCTCGATCTTTTAACTTAGCATGTATCTGTTCTCAACTCCTTGTTCAGTGATATTCATAGATAAAAGCTTGAAATCATCCATGGTGGGAGTATTCACACCAAAGAAATTGGCAAATACTAAAAATCAAATGTGTTATGTTCTCAGAGACATTTTACCAATACATCTGGTTGCATGTCAGGCTGACCAAAGGAGAAGCTAGTTCTTGATCTAGGCGATATGGCACCAACTCATTCTCTATGAGAGTTTCTCCAATTCTCCTTCCTTCCCAGGATCTTCTTTCTCACTAACTTCACAAGTACTGCAGAGTCACAGAAGGGAATGAACATCTGGGGTGTATTTGGCTACCCATTGTCACCTCACTGGACTCTACTCTCTGAGACACTTCCATTCTAAAACCAAATAAGTAGAACCTATTTGCAATTATTATAAGCTCTGGATATGGCAGGTGGCTTCCTGCTGCAGAGGCTGGAGAACAATAAACACCTCAGTAGACAAAAGCTATCCCCAGCTGAAAGCATCCACTGGAACTTTCTTCAGGAGGTTTCCTACAGTTGGTTTGCATGCTGCTGCTGCAAGTAATGGCAGGCAATGTGTTTGCCATTGCAGCATCCTGCCAGAGGCCTGGTATCATGCAGGATTTCTTGGCCCCCATCCCTCCTCAAATTTTGATACAAATCAGAGAGCCAACAAAATTGAAGTCACTGGCAAAACAGTTTGAAATTTTGAATAATTTTATTAAACACCATTAGTCTACACTGCACAGTTAATGAAATAGCAAAGTTCTGATCTCTTAGAAGAATGATAATTGATCATGGATCAGAAAAGCAGTTCCATATCTCCTAAAACAATCTGAGCCTCATGAACAACTCATTAATACCTTATGTCAGAAGAAGAAAGGGGCATGAACTGCAGCCTGGCCTGGAAGGGGTTCCCTACCCTCCACCTCATATCCCCAACCCCCTTTACCCTCCCCACAATGCAATTTTCTTCTAGTCAATAGATTATAGAGGACTATATGATGCTTTTATTAAAGAGGGCTTCTAGATTTGTGAGGAGGAAAATGGAAAGGGAATTAACACTTTTCCTTTTTCAGAGAATTATCAGATGGTATAATTAATGTTTGAGACCAACCTATCTACTTCACCTTCTGCCAGGGTAAATGCTGATTATAAATACACGGATGCCATTTCTGTGTTAGAGTTTGATAAGAGCAAAGAGAAAATGAATCAGAATTTAACTATGAGAATAAGACTGTGTAAGTGGAAATGAGAAACAACAACAAAGAACAATTATAGGAAGAAGGAGGAGGAGAGGGAGAAGAAAAGAAGAAGGGGGAGGACAAGAAAAGAGGAAGAATTAGAAGACAAAGAAGGAGAAGGAAAAAGAAGGAGTGCAAAGAAGGAGAAGGAGGAGAAGGAATTTAGTCTGTCAATCACATAACAGAACAGTGACAACTGGCTCAATATTTTTTCCCCACCAAACTGAATTTGGGGACAGTGAGTAGACTCATTCATTTGTATTGTGTAGCTATATGTATTATCTCACCATATATTTTCTCAATGGGTATAGTGATGCTTCTTTAAGCAAGCAGTTCATTGCCTTATTGAGTAGTCCTATGCAGTGACCCAGTTTTGTTCTCCCACCTGCCAACTTAGGCAGGGGAATTTTATCATATCTGTTGAGAACTACGGGAGGGCTTCAGCCCCAGACCTAAATTGATTCTGCCTTCAAAAATGTTTTCCAAATTCATAATCTAACTTCAACCTCCAGGATGCAAATTGAAGTTAAATAAAATCTTAAATATATATCTTTGGGAAAGATCTTTCCAATGCAGCTCCCACCCAATGCATTTAATGATGTAATGTCCAAAGGAAAATCTATCCATTTGAAAATTCAACAAAACACATTTTAGTAAATGGTTTCTAATTTAGCAATTTGGTTATCGACTAAAGATCAGAATTTTTATGCCATCATATGGAAAAAAAGACATCCCAACCACAAATCTTTTAAAAATTAACTGCAGCTAATCTGTTTTCCCAAATGTGTTGTTCAAATATAAAACTACTAGTATTTCCTCAATGAAATTATTAAATAATTAACAGTCTACGGGCTGGCTAACAACATGCTTATGGCTAAATTCTACCCTGAGGACCACACTAGTATATCCTTTTCAAATTAACCCTACCTACCAAACTCAGACAGTAATATGAAAAAACGACTAAAAACCCAAAGTCAATTAAACAGACAAAGCCAAGACAACATCAAAATACAAAATCATCAAAATCTCTGTGGTTGGTGCTTGGGTGACAAATGAAATCATAGTGGTGGCCCTATTGGGGCACTTTGCAAGGCTGAGATCCTTCTCTGTTCTTGCTCAGGTGGAGATGCTCACTGTTCTGCCCATTAACCTACCTCCATGTGTTATTGAGATTTGTCTCACCAAGCCTCCATCAAGGTTTTGAGGCAGGATCTCTCATTGCAATCCACAAGTCTTGTATCCTTCCCACAAACTGGTACACTGAAGAGATTTACTTGACAAACTATTTAAATCCCTCAAATAGCTGCACACTTATGATACACATCATCATTTACAATGTGATGAATAGAGTGCCTAGAAAACAGCAACAATCCTTAATCATGAAACCGAAAGGTATCTCATCTCCAGGAACAGGAAGGTAATTGACTCTCCATGTTTAACTGGTTTCTAAGCTGTTTTACAGATGAATATATGAAATAACCTGGTGGTGATCCTGAACTCAACTCTCAGATTTGATAATTGTGCTGCTAATGTGGCACACACTACATTCAGCCACCAGAGGTGACATTCGGTGGCAGGATTCTCTGCTGTTGTATGTAAATTAGATTTAGCAACTCACTGAAACTAGAGCTATGAGTTTTTCATCCATGAGGCAATATGCTTGCTTCTCTGGGAAACTGCCCCTAGTATTCTAATATCTAGTTTCTGGAGGTTTAATTTCAAGGAGGATCTGTTCCTAAATCCATGATGGTCTAGGAATGTGGTACAGGTTGAACTTGTAAGTCAATCCAGTGGGCTTAATTATACAGAGGGGAGCAAAAGTAGGTTTACAGTTGTGACTATGGGAAACACAAAGTTTATTCTTGTTATTATTTATTAATTATTGTATTATCTTCAATATGAACAACTGTAAACCTACTTTTTCGCCACCCTGTGTAGAAATAGTCACATACTGTACCACTTTAAGCCATTACAAAGAACTTAAGCCATTGCAAATCCATCAGCTTATATGTAACACTCAACTTGGGTGTTGGGAGTCTTTCATATTATTATTTTCCTCATTTAAAAGACTAAGAAAAAGTTCTCCTAGTTTTACTTATTTCTCTCTGTGTTTATATGTGTGAGTGTAGTTTCTGAGACTGTGAATGTAAAGCTTAACAACAATGCAAGCATAAAAAGTGCTGGGTTCAGCTGCTGACACACCCTCAACAGTCATTTTAACAATGTGGCCTCAACCATTGGAGTAAACTGTCACAGTTTCTTACACAACAAAGGACTTTAAACTCAAAAATGGCCAAAGCAGAGCTCAAGTCTGGCTTTTTTTGCAACTGGAGATATATCTAACCTTGACAATAGGAGTACAGAGTGATCACTTGTTGTTCCAAAAACTTGCATGACTCGCTTTAAAATCATACAAGTTTGCATCTTTTGTGTGCATATATCTGTTATTTAACTTGTCATAACTCAGTGAACAGAATTCAGTAACTCATCAGATAAAGGCTACATGAAATTATATACCAGCAGGTAAAGGACTAATGTACAGATAGTGTCTACTACATGTGGGAGATTTTTCTGGTGAGCTGGAATTCCAAAGATGATATTTACATTGTAATGTTTAGGGATATAAAATGGATGTACAAGGTCATAAAGAGTGAGCATAGTTGCAGCTGATCTGGGAATGTCCAAATTAAGTGAACTGTTCCTAATTTTCAGGGTTCTTTCAAAATAACCTAGGTTGAAACATTGTCGTAAGAGAAATATTTGTTTAAAAGTTACCTACTACTTAGAAAATTTGGACTTTTCTTTGGAATTTAAATGGAAATGATTCATACTAATAGAGGCTTGAATAAAATCAGTTATTGTATTTCAGACAAAAGCTAATGAGATTCCCCAAAGGAAAAAAAAAATAGAATAGAAAAAAGAAAAAATAACCATATAAAATAGAACATAATAATTGGGAAAGTCCATAGTTTAAAACCATTAGGCAGCAAGCTGTATATAATTACTTCTAGGTAATGATAACTTGACTTTTGTTTCCAGAGATATGAGCAAAATGGGAAAAAAAATCCTGACAGTTATGGACCTACCTACCAAGTGCAAAAGAGGGGGAGGTATGAATTCCTTGGACATTTTCCAGACCTCCTATGTTTCATCTCTAAAACTGGGATGTAGCATTTTGATTACTAGGACATGCACCCACTAAACTGCCCATCAAGAGGAGAGAAGAATTTATACTTCAAATCATAGCATTCAAAAATATTTATACCAGCTGGTGCCTTAAAGTTGTTGGAAGTAAATGTTGTCATTTCTCATCATTAAAATTTTAAAAATAGTGAATCAAGGAAGGGGATGCTAACAAAAAAATGTCCTCTGGTTGTATGCCACAGTACCATTTTAAGAGTGGCATTGCTATATTTATTTATTTTCTTAATATTCTTGAATGTATAAGGTTGCTACAACATCTAATTAGTGGATTTTGACTGTGAAAATTCTTATCTGAAGATTGAATCTGTGGGAATCACAGAATTTAAACCATGGATTCAAAATATGTTCTTTTGTGTACATAGGAATACAGTTTGGAAAATGGCTATTGCTGAAAATTTGAATATTTGCAGGTTCTTTCTAAGTTCATGCTTATAGTTTCATTTCTCAGGAACCTGTTATTATCTTAAGTATTTTTCATTATTTGTTTTGGCATGTGTAGACTTAAAACAACTATAGGGACTGTGATATTCCATCCAGCACAAAAGGATGGTGGGATCTAAGAAATGTATACAAAATACTAAAAAATAACTAAGTAATAAAACATACAGTTCTCAAGTTGTAGTGTCCACTTACAATGATTTCTGCTTCTTATAGGTATCAAGAGAAGCAAAGAAATAAACATAAGGAGAACTTTGTCCAATGAGTGGAGTTCCACCAGTGACCAATGGTACTCTGGTAGAGGTAGAATGATGGACAGTAATGCTGGAGGTGGGGAATCACCCACTACAACAAATGAGCATCGATGCGCAGCCAACACAGTCCCTGGCGAACATAGCGGACAAGATTGGTCATGCTGCTGTGCTGGGTCAAAGGTCCCATCAATGTGTCCAGATCACCAAAGAATTCTGAAAATCAGAGGAGATCTTCATTAGGCCTTTAAGTGGCATTATGAAAATATGCAGACTGCTTAGCTGACTTCATGCAATAAAAAACCATGTGGACATTGGAAAAGTTATTCATTGTTCATTCATTCAATTAAAATGTAAAGAGTACCTACTAGGGGACCAAAACACCATATGTATATCAAGGACTGTTATTTTGATCTTTAGTTAGATCCAAAATCTCTGCAGCATAAATAATGTTTTTGTTATTGTAATAAAACCCAAATTCATTTAAATCTGCTAATTTTTTGTAAGTTAAAAAAAATAACTATATATTTTTTCAAACAGTGATTCAAAAAGTACATTACAATCCTGTGGAGTTTTGTGAGATACACACACACATACACACACACACACATACACACACACACACATATGCCCTGGCTGATGGCACAATGGATAAGGCACTGGCCTGTGAACCCAAATATCACTGGTTCGATTCCCCAGCCAGGGCACATAACCAGGTTGCAAGACAGGTCTCCAGCCAGATCTGTAACTGGAGGCAGGTGAAAGGCAACAATACATTGATGTCTCTCTCTCTCTGCCTCTCCCCTCCCCCTCTCTCTAAAAATAGATAAATAAATAAAATCTTTAAAAAAATTTAATAATATATACACATATGTCACAGTACCTACATTATATATAAAAATATATTTGCCTATATATTTATGTTTATATACTAAAAATATACAATATATATTTAAAATACACAAATAAATGATGTATATATAATAAAATATGCTTAAACATGTTTTATATTAGTTATTACATTTATGTTTTTATGTATTATAAATTTATATTTAGAAAGGTGTCCTTACACACAAAATGGTAGAAAACCATAGCCTACATGATATCAAGCCATTTGTCATTCTATGTTGAATGACATTTAAAATTGAATTTAAAATATTCTCTTTTCCTTTTGTCTAAATGAATTGAATTTACTGAATCTTTTTGGCATGATGTAGATATAACCAGCAAACCTGGACAGCAATTATAGCCATCAGCATCTGAGGCCAAATAAACATCTAGGAGGCATCTTATTTGGTAAAGCTTATTGCCTATTCCTTTGAGGAATAAAAATGACCTGCAGGTATATTACATCACAACTTCCCCTGATTCCTAGGAAATAGATGGTGAGAATGCCCAGCTGATTCTCCTCTAGATGACATGGAAAGAGAACCATTGAGGCCACCTACTAACCAATGTAACTGGAGTATTAGACTTTCTGTTTTGGGATGGGGGTGGGAGATGTGGGAAAGACTATATAATGTCTGGAAACTAGATAGGTGTCCCCTTTCCATGTCTGAATTGATTTGTCTAGCACCGTGTTGATCTTGGTTATGAGAGGGTTCTCTGGTGTCCTTCTTGTTAGCTTCCCAAAGAGGAGGCAGCTTCAGCCATGAGGAAATTACACCTGTGCTGGTTGGGGGGTGAGATATGTGGAAAAAGCCTGGAGACTACCTTAAAGTGGTCAAGATGCTCTCTTGCCTTATTGGAAAGCAATTTCCATTCGTGGGTTATATGTGCTTAAATGTCTAGCAGATGGTATTTCACTAAATAATGAATTTATTCCTCATGTTATACATAACATATGGGTTACTTCTCTAGGTATAAACTTCATTTGACCATGTGATACTTTTTAACCTGTACTATGCAATAAAAGTAATTTCTGATGATAAAGCAGTTAGTTATTTTTGACATAAAAATAGCAATACTTTCTTATGTGATACAATATTAATTAAAATGATAAAGGACCTAGTCATTGTTGAATGAATATGAGATGGATGTGAGCCAGAATATCTAATGGGTATTTTAGAAAAAGACTGCTGTATTATTCTTTTTTTCAAAAAGATTTTATTTATCATTTTTAGAGAGAGGGGTAGGGAGAAAGTCAGAGAGGAAGAAATACATCAATGTATGGTTGCCTTTCACCTGCCTCCAGCTACAGATCTGGCTTGCAACCTCGTTATGTGCCCTGGCTGGGGAATTGAACCAGTGACCTTTGAGTTCACAGACTGGTGCCTTATCCACTGTGTCACCAGCCAGGGCTGCTGTATTATTCTTAACTAGATACCTAGGTCAACATTTTAATAACTGCTTTAAATAAGCAGCTGGGAAGGTAGGGTACAGTGTTACTAGATCAAAGGCCAGAGAGCAACATCAGCCCCATTGGCCCATTATAGCATCAGGATTTTCTGCAATAAATCATCTGTAGCTGCATGCCTGGCATTTTGGGCTGAAATGAAGACCTTCCACTGAGAGAGTCAACCTCACCCATCTCTCTTACAAGATTGGTTGGGAAAAGATGGAAATACGCAGTTATCTCTAGCAGTATTCAGATTACCAAGCAAAGGGAAATGCTTTAGTTACCCTATCTCTGTGAGGACACAAGAGATGTGGAAAAAATTTCCAACTCTAAGCAGTTC
Source organism: Noctilio leporinus (assembly GCA_004026585.1). Lineage (NCBI taxonomy): Eukaryota > Metazoa > Chordata > Mammalia > Chiroptera > Noctilionidae > Noctilio > Noctilio leporinus. Next base: position 3,611 of record PVIW01016937.1, on the reverse strand, counting down.
AGAAATGACAATTTTTTGAAACTAAAGGCTGCAAAATGAAGCTTCTAAGCTACGTTCTCTCCCCAGCCCATTGAAAAGCAAAAACATAATGACAACATTAGTAGGATACACTTTCTTTCTTCTGGTAGAGTGACAGAGTTGTTTTGATTCAATATTAGGGAGAAAAGTTAACAATTCCTTGATACATTTGTGCTAAGGACAGGATCAATACCATTTCACTGGAACATTGGCATAATTACCACATTGCTCTTAAAATGTTCTATGGTTAATTGAAAAGAAATTTCCTTAACATATTTTGAAGATAGATGCAATTATGAAGGGAATCCATGAATATTGAACTGCCTTCCAGTTACTAATATGAAATGAGATAGTGTTGGAGGTAGACAAACTAGCCAAATTTTAAAAAGCTTTGTGCCTTCACTTGCAATTCTAGACCTCTTAGATAGGCTTGGTTGTCTGAACCAGTGGTCTTTGGATTTTTAGAAGCCTAGAAAAGTAGACAAGTCAAAAATTGCCCACTACTCAGGCTCAGGTAACTGAGGGAAGGAGATCACCAAAGATCTCTGAGGATCCACTATTAATGATCATCCCTAGATAAGCAGTATAATCTTGGTTAAGATCTCAGACTCTAGAATTTGACAGTTTTAGATTCAATTTCTGCTCCTAGCATTAAGAATTGTGGCTTTAAGGGTAAGTTTCTTAACCTCACTGAGACTCAGTTTATCTATGACATGGAGTTAAAAGAGAAAACAAATGATAAAGCAAATAGTGCAGTTACTAACATATTAAAATTGCTGCATAAAAACATGTAACCAATATTTGCAAATAGTCTCAGAAATCAGTGTTAATTTATAGCTGAATAGAGAGGTGAAGTCTCAAATTATGGAATATGCTTTGATAATCACAGAATCTCTGAGCTATATAGATATACAGGGTGGGGCAAAAGGAGGTTTACAGTTGTGGGTACACAAAACAGAGTTATGTTCTTGTATTATCACTTATTAATTGTTGTATTATTTGCCATATGAATAGCTTTAAACCTATTTTTGTCCCACCCTGTATAATAATATGGAGTAAGGAAAGAAAATAAATATTTGTAGTAGTTCCACCTTGTATCTAATATTTTATGCTATTTGATTTACACATATTTCATTTAACTCATCTCTACCATCTTTCTGGGTGTTTTCTTCATTATCATCTTATTATTGTTATTATATCAATTATAGAGATAGAAGTTAGGAAGTAGCTTACAGATTTTAGTAACTTGCCTGAGGTTACCCAGCATGTCCTAGGTAGGATTCAAACATAGATGATCAGGCTTAAAAATGTGCAACCTTTCTACTTTACTGGGACTATTTTCCCATACACTTGGCAATGCAGTAGTAAAGGTGCAGCATGGAGGAGGGGTGAGAAGGCTGTGCCTTATTTCATAATCAGACACTGAAAAGAACCACCCCAGAGACTAGAGGAGCAGCATTTCAGAGAGAAGAGAAGCAAACTAGAATCTTGGAGCCAGAGTAGAAAGGAAAGAGAGCTACCTAGGCTGTGAGGACTCTGGGGCTTCAGAGAATAATTGAGTCAGGAAGCTTAGTAAATCTTTTGTAGTCAAACCCATGCATCCAGGTGGCCTTCAGCCACAACCTGAATTCAGGAAAACCCTATCATACATTGTTGGGGACCTAGTAGTATCCAAGCCCATTCCATGCAACTTGTGCCAACTCATACCCCAGCAGCAGCCACTGGATCATGTAGAATGCCAATGCCCTCCTCTTCCTGACCAGACAGTTCTCCAAATTGTTAGTCATCTGTCCCCACCCTGACTGCCACGGGTCTTTCTGTGATTTCTGGGCAAGAACCAGCTGAGTAAAATGAATGCCCAAGACAACAGTGCTGTTTATTCTTAGTTCCCTCCTTCACTAGGATGGTAAGCTTCATTGTGAACCTATGTGACAGCTAGGGTCATAGACGGCAGCATGAGTCAACAAAGATCACTCACCCTCTCCAGTATAGCATCATCTTCCTTGCATTTGTTTTGTAGCAAACCTTTATCCTTTATCTCAAATGCCAGTGTGTTAAAAATACTAGGTGAGCTTTGGCACTTGCTTCTGAATTGAAACCACATTATCATGTACTCACTGAAACTGCTCGTTATAATGAAGATAGAGGCCTTAGTTCAACCTCACTTCTCAAAACAAAAAACAAAAAACAAAAAACAAAACAAAAAAAAAAAAAGAAAGAAAGAAAGAAAGAATTAAAATTGCCAAGAGGATCTTAATAAATTTGCAAATTATTCTTTTTCTTTGCCTTTATTTTTCTGTTTTGATCCTTATCATTGAGTGAAAATCTGAAATAGTCATTTGCCAATGTCTCACAATTCAGATTAATTTAAGCTTCAAAAGAGACTTCAATTTCAGGTTTTATTCACTTTCTCAAAAAAAAGGGGTGGGAAAAGGTCAATGTATCAGTTCAAAATTAACACCTTCTTCCCTCACCTAAGCCCTGGAAATCAGAGACAGAAAGATAAGGCCACCAGGAAAATTCAAGTCCTTCAAAGCACAGTTGATTCCACCATGGTCTGTGAACAATGGGTATAGCAAATGAGCGTACCTTTGTTCTCTCTTGTCAGCTTGTCAGCCATGTCCCAGTGTTCATAGCCCCGTAACACATTGCTAGTGATGTTGACATGGCTGGCAGCCATATGGTGAATACGCTGTGGGATGGTGACTGGGCTGTTGTTACAGTTCCCCATTGCATTGATGGGAGAGACGCTGTTGAGAGACACTGGGGATGGAGTGTTCCTGGGGAATGGGAAGAGACAGGTCTTGTTAGGCTGGTCAGAAGAATGATAGTGGGCTCTAGACCTCCTTCTTCACACCTCAGAAGATCACCATTTGCCACAGTATGATTTAGCATGGTGAATATATATGAAGCCCAAGTGGAGTGGAGCTCATGCCCTCATCCCACTGACTCTTATCAAATGATATTCTATAGCTTTTGCCAACACAGTAGCTTTCTCCGGAGACCCTTGCATAGAGAGAGCTTATTATCTTCCCATTCCTGTTTCATCAAACAACTACACAGGGCTACAGTGCCAGAATTAACCATGCTTCACCTTTTCTAATGTTAAACAGTGAAGTCACACTACCTTTGATAACCATTGATGTCTCCATGTGATTGCTACATTCATTTAAAAATATCAGAAAGATCTGGAGAGGGAAGATGGCGACAGAGTAGAGAGCAGTGCTGATGGTGTTCTCAAGTACCAAAGCAGCTAGAGGACAGGATAAGGAGCGTGAGACGTCTTCAGGACCCTGGGGATTGGAACGGGCAGCATCTGGACACAGGGGAGCAGAGCCCAGAGGCAGAGGAGGCCAGCAGGACAGTAGGTGAGGTGTTCCTGACCGACAGGCCGGCGGGCCGAGGTCGGCTCTGGGCAGGGGCGGCTCTGCCCAGAGGGGCGCGTTTTACTGGGGCCAGTTTCAGGCTCCCTGGCGACTGGAAGTCTCAGCAGTGAAGTGCGGGCGGCGAGGGCAAACACAGTAGGGAACGCGGAATTGAACTCTTGCAGGGGAGGGACTGTGTGAGAGACTCACCCCGGCAACAGGGAGAGG
>PVIW01016936.1:0-15325 GCA_004026585.1 Noctilio leporinus | reverse complement strand
AGGGGACTACGTGCACACCAGCTTGGTCCATTCTCATAAAGACCTTGAAGCTGGTCAAGCAGTGGTCTGGTGCACGTCATCCAGGTTTTACAGTTGAAGGTCAGCAAATCCCCCTGTGATGGGATGACTGAAGGCCAGAGTCTGTATATTTTGAAGTTGGTTCCTAGAATCCTTACACAAACATGCTATTTCTCTATAAGGAAGGGTCTGCACTTATAGTAACAATGGCTGGGTGGTTACAGTTCCCCACTGTAACACACCCAGCCAATGGAGAGTTCTTGAACACCTGTGGCATCTTGTAGAGCAGCGGTCCCCAACATTTCTGGCACCAAAGACTGGTTTCTTGGAAGACAGTTTTTCTATGGACCAGTGTGGGCAGAGTGAAGTTACAGGATGATTCAAGTGCATTACATCCATCCTGCTGTGCAGCCTGGTTCCTAAGAGACCCTGACTGGTGCCTGTCCTTAGCCCAGAGGTTGGGGACCCCTACTGTAGGGGGTCCAGTCAGTTGATGTCCTTTTACTTTTTAAAAAAGATTTTATTATTTTTAGAGAGGAGGGGAGGGAGGGAGGAAGAAAGGGAGAGAAACATCAATGTGTGGTTGGCTTTCACCTGCCTCCAGAAATGGCTGGAGACCTGGCTTGCAACCTGGATATGTGCCCTGACTGGGAATCAAACCAACAACTTGGGTTCGCAGTCTGGTGCTCAATCCACTGAGTCATCCCAGCGAAAACTTTTTAATTTTGTTTCTTTTCTTTTTTTCTTTTTGTTTTTTTGGTTTCTGTCTTAACATTTGGGCTAAATTAGTTCTAGAATAAAAGCTAATCTTGGTGTAGCTTTGTCCATCAGGACAATCTACAAGTAACTTAACTGGCTGTCAAACAAACTTGAAGACATTTTAAAGAAATAGCTGTTAAAGGAGTCAACATTTTCACTATCCTATCAAAAATTACTAGACATTCATATGATCAGGAACATGTGCAAGAAAATCAGGAGAAAAATTGAAATAACAGTCTGATGAAATTAAGAGACAAGAGTTTTAAAAGATCCTATTATAAATTTGTCCAGGGATTTGCAAGACATGAACATGAAGAAAAGAAAAATGGAAGACATAAGAAAAAATTCAGTAGTACCTTTAGAGATAAAAATATGAAGTGAAAATATATTGAATAGAATTGATGGCAGATTAGACATTGAAGTAAAAAATATCAATGGTAGAGCAATAGGAACTATGAAAACTAATCACACAGAAAAAATGAACAAACCAAATAACTTCTTGAACAGTATCAAAAGTGTAATGAAATTCCCGTAAGGAAGAGAGGAGACAATAATCATTTAAAGACATAATGGTTAAAATGTTTTATACTTGATGAGTGGCGCTATAGATGGCATAAAAACTACAAGATACTGATGATCATTGTTGGAGTTTGGTATTGGATACGTGGACATTTAGTAAACTTTTCTCTTCATTTTGTTTGGCTTGACCACAGGCCCGCCTTATGGGCACATGAAGTGAGGGGATTGGATGCCAGTTTCGGGCTTAGTAGACATAGGACAATAAAGTTCCACGTTTGGGAGCCGCCCTTATAGAGGAAGCTGCTGAACACAAGAGCTTCAACTACTGAGGAAAGAGAAAGAGGTGCATAGCCCCTTGGGAAAGGTGAAATGTGAGGGGAGAGGACAAGGAACAAGAGACAATATGAGAACTGCCTCCATCAGACTGTAAACTCTTCTAGTGCCTGAATCATGTCTTTCAATCTCTGACTCTAGAATTTTAAAATGCTAACTAATGTACAAGTTGAAAATTGATTGAATATTATAAAGGATGCTATCTCATTTGACTCTTATTTAATCACCTTACTTATATCCACTGTCTTAGGATGAAGACCACTTTAACTAAAGATCTATCCGCTGCCACCTTTTCTCTCCTGCCATTCTCTATGCTTCTTCTTGGAACAATGTGTGTTCTTGTGTTTCTCTGGTGGATAGTGATGAACAACTCACTGAAGGTTATACTAGCACTATCTGAGGGACTCAGAGACATGTAGGTAAAGACATTGTATGCATGTTTAAGAATCAGACAAACATTTATATTACATATGATAAAATATACATATGGTAAGAGTTAGAGATAACTAAAGCAAAGAAATCATTAAGCAGAGATTCAGGTTTTGCACCTGAATGAACATGGGTATTCAGAGGGCTTCTTACAGGATTTATAACAACTTACTTTTAAAATTGAGGAAAAGTAATACATTTTGCATCAAAACATTCTTCTCCTCAGTGTTTTCCATATGGCAGCCTTTACCTCCTTATTCCTCAGACTGTAGATGAGGGGGTTCAGCATGGGGATCAGTGTGGTGTAGAACACAGAGGCCACGTGCTCCTGGGCCAGGGAACTGGCTGAGGATGGCTTTAGGTACATGAATGCAGTAGATCCATAGAACAGCCCCACAGCGGCCAGGTGGGAGCTGCAGGTGCTAAAGGCTTTGGACCTTCCCTCTGTGGTGCTGATGCGGAGGATGTTAAAGAAGATGAAGGCGTAGGAAACAAGGATTGTTAAGCAGGTGACTATGATGTTGAATCCAGCCAGAAAGAAGACCATCATCCTAATATCATAGGTGCTAGAGCAGGAGAGCTTCATGAGGGGGAGAATGTCACAGAAATAATGACTGATGAGGACCCCACAGTAGGGCAGGTGTATCATGAGACCAGTCTCTATTGTTGAGTCAAAAAACCCCAGGACGTAGACCACAGCCACCAGCAAGGAGCAGACATTATGAGACATGATGGTGTTGTAAAGCAAAGGCCTGCAGATGGCAACATAGCGGTCATAGGCCATCACTGTCAGCATGTAACACTCAGCAACTACAAACACAATGAAGAGGTAGAGCTGTGACATGCATCCCACATAGGAGATGATGTTTCTTTCTGACAGGAAGTTCACCAGCATTTTAGGGGTGATGACAGAGGAGTAGCAGAGGTCCACGAGTGACAGATTGCTGAGGAAGAAGTACATGGGGGTGTGAAGCTGAGCATTGAGACCAATGAGTGTCATCATACCCAAGTTCCCTATCATGGTGACCAAGTAGATCCCAAGGAAGAGGAGAAAGAGGGGGAGCTGGAGCTCTGGTTGATTTGTCAATCCCCCGAGAAGGAAGTCGATCCCTGTGGAGTGATTTTCTGCAGCCATCCTCCTTTGTTGGGGAGCCCTGTGGGGGTAGGAGAGAACCCCGTGAGAGGCTGCCTCTGGGACTGCTCGGTGAAGGTAGTTTGAGCATTTGGAGCAGCTGGATGATTCTGGGCTCCCTCTTGATGCATCTTCCCCTCCATCTGCTGTTTGTGAGAGAAAGACCAGATCCTGGGTGTTTCAGAGTCAAGGAGTTATGAGCGTGAAGGGGGGACAAGATGTAGATCTTTTAACACGAGGTAAAGCAGTATATTCCATATTTTTACTTGGAGATGCACTTTGCTTAAGAAAATGAAATTGAACTGTCATATGCAATTCCTAACTACTAAAAATGAATGCATGAATGCCTATTTCAGATTGATATAGTGTAAGGATGACACTACAAATTGATGTAGTTAAAACTTTCAGTGAGTACAAATCAATTTTGTATCTGAAAGATGAAGAAGTAATATGAATTCCAAAAATGGTTGTACATCTAATATTGGAAGATGCCCATTTAGAAATTATTTTCATCTCTGGCTGGTGTGGCTCAATGGATTGGCACCAGCCTGCCAACCCAAAGGTTGCTGGTTCAATTCCCAGCCAGGACACATAACCAGGTTGCAAGCCAGGTCTGTAGCTGGAGGCAGGTGAAAGGCAACCATACAGTGATGTCTCTCTCCCTCTCTGCCTCTCTCTCTGCCCTTCTTTCTGAATATGATAAGTAAAAATCTTAAAAAAAATTTTTTTTAAGCACTCAACTGGTATAAGAATGTGAGTTGTTATTAGGTGTTTAGAACTGGTTCTTTGTTTCTCACTGAACTTGAGGCCATAAGACAGTGGTTCTCAGCTCTGACTGTATATTATAGCTGCCTGGAACATCTGCTAAGTGAGGAGTGATGTCTGGGATCCACCAAGGGAAATTCTGATTGAAAAGATCTGTGATGCAGCCAGGCCTTGGGCACATAGTATAGTCCAGTGTAAGTGGCCAACTGCCGCCATTATTATTATTATTATTATTATTTTATCACCACCATCTTCATTTTTTTCAGATCGCATTATCTACCTACTAGCAAAGTACTCAAATTACGGACATGAACCTGGGAAGCATGGATCAGTTCTGGATGTGATACCTATAGACATACTGTCTCTTAGATATATCTCTTAAGCTAAAAACAATAAATCTTCATTATTTTCATGGTTTTTATATAATTACTAATTTTTCTACAAAGGCCCATGTTATGAACCCCTCCTAAGTTTGAGTATGAGGAGAAATGTGTTTAGAGTAGGATTTTTATTCCCACTTTCGTAATAAGAAAACTGAAGTGCCCGACTCTAAATGACTGGGACCTGAGACTCAGACTGCTCTCCTTTGCTCATTAGCTCCTTCCCTTGGCCCAAGGGTGTAGCCTCATATATCTGCACACCCTCAGCTCTTAGAAATGTTATAGTTCATTGTTCTTTACATTTGATATCTTAGATTATGCATGGTGTAGAGAAAGAGAGGAATCTGTATTATTTTTTCCATTCTCTAGGAAATTGAAGCTGTAAAATTAAATTAGTTACCCTGTCACATGAGAGCAAGAGGAAGAGCTTGGCCTAAAACCCAGAATTTCTGAAAACGAGCCTGTTTTGTTCCTTTAAACTGTGTTGTTTTGCTGCAGTTTATCTTTGTGTAGAAGTTTACTATCATTTACCAAACTTAATTTATTGAAGTTTTGGAGGTATAAGAAAGATTTTTATTGCCAATTTCAGGAATACTTGAGAAAATTACCAAGCTAGTTAGTAGAAAATTAGAAATACAAATAAGAAAAAAAAAAAGAATAAAAAAGGAAAAGAATTAAAAGAAAACAAAGTAAAAAAAGAAAGAGACAAGTTAAAAAAGAAGAAATACAAATAATCAAAAGTAAAACACCATTTTTGGCTTCTTGGAGGCTAACACTGGTAATGACAACCCTTCTAGATTTTTTCAATGTAAGCATTTACATGTGTATAAGTATATATGTATTTTAACTAACATTTTAACCTGTTTTTTAATGTAGCGCTTTAATATACATCATCTCATTTGGGTTCTATAAAAATAACTTTGGCACTATTTCTTTTTCTTAAGTGTAAGAATCTTTAAATCCTTAGGATGTGGTCAAAGAGAAGAAAATCGGCATTGATTTGTGAACTTCATTTGATAAATTATTGGTAGCAGGGTATTTAACTTCATAAGAGGTAGTTAACTTCATAACTACCACCAGAGATAGTTCAGATTATTTGACTATTATTTCCACTTATTACAAAGGAGAAAATAAATTTCCTCTAGATAACAGTACATTAAAAATTCTTACATATCCCCTTCTACCTAATTTCCACCTAAAACCATAAGAAATACAGAAAATCCACCTTGAATATACTGTTACCAGAATTAAAATTGCTTAAAAAGCAGTGCAGCATGAACACCATTCATCCAGCCTAGTGCAAATGGGAAAATCCTAGATAGCACTGATTTAGTTTTTACTCCCATAGTCATCTAATGATAGAAATAGGCAAACATAACACACATATTTGATATAACTTATTACAATTACTACCTCTAGTTTTACCGAACCATAAAAGGCTCAGGATTGCACCCTGGCTGGTGTGGCTCAGTGGATTAAGCACTGGCTTGGGAACCAAGGTGTCCCTGGTTCAATTCCCAGTCAGGGGTGTGTGCCTGGGTTGTGGTCCGAGTCCCTGGTTGGACATGTGTGAGAGGCAACCACACATTGATGTTTCTCTCCCTCTCTTTCTCCCTCCCTTTCTTCTCACTAAAAATAAATTAATTAAATCCTTTAAAAAAGGCTCAGGATTGCTGTTGAGAATACAACACACAAAGAAAAAACACTTAGAAAGGAAGGCAAACATATGGATGGAAATAGCCTGCATGAAAAGCAGGAGTTCAAGAGAGAAATATCGTTTTCATAAAATTGCCTTAAATCTATAAGTACCTGTGCTGAAGGAAAATGGAACAGTCTCCTGGAAACTTTAGAGGAAGCCTTGGTTTCAATAGTTAGAAAATAAGTATCAAAAAATGAGAGAACATGCAGATTTATCTCAAGCTCTAGACTTACTCAAAGGGGCTCTCACACCCATGAAAAACAGGGTCACTGAGATTGGGAGACCTGAGTGTCCTCTTATATGGACATAGGTAGAACCTCTCATGGGATGAAGTCACTTCAGAGACTGGAGTCCTTACTGAAAGAGCAATTAAAGTCTTGGTTTACACCTCTGCTGTGAATCATTTTTGTCTCCCAGGTATGGTAATTTCCTCTTATTGAGAGAGCCCTCTTGCAACTTGGAAAACTAAGACTCTAATGGCAGCATTCAAATACTTTATGGACAACAACGCATTCATCTCCATCATCACCCTGACCATCATCATCATCACCACCACCACCACCATCACCAACCACCACCAAAACCACCTCAGTCATTACCATCATCATCATCATCATCATCATCATCATCACCAGTCACTACCAAATGCTTATTCATCATTAGACATAATCAAAATGTTTATTTTAAAGGGTCTTTAAGCTAATTCAAATAATTTGCTAACGCCATTCAGACAATTTTAGCAAAGGAATGTGAATTTGTCAGGAGGAGTAAATTGTCACCCTGCCACTATACCTGCATGCTGGCAGTACTGAATGGCAGGAGGTGAGGGCACCAGGAGGCTGACTTGTAAGAATTCTTCACACGTATATTCTCATTCACAAGTGAAATATGTTCATAAGAAAAAAACTTTTCAAGACTACATTTTGTAATCTGTTTTCCAAGAACATATTGCTAATGAAGATTTTTATTAAACTATTTTGAGATAGTTACAGGTTTACATGCAGTTGTAAGAAGTAATAAGAGATCCTGTGTGCCCTTTATACAGTTTCCCTGGTGATAACATTTTGCAAAATTACACTGCAACATCACATGCAGGATAGTGCATATTGCCCTATACAATTCACTGGTCTTATTCAGATTTCCCCAGTTTTGCCCATACTTGTTTGTATGTGTATGTATATGTTTGGTTTGATGCACTTTTATTGCATTCATAGGTTCATGTACCCACCACCACAATTCAAATAAAAACACATCACTTTCATTTTCTGGTATTCAAAATAATATTTTGGTGTCTAATTATCCTCCAAATATGACCAGTTATTTTTCTTTAGCTCTTTATACTGTCACTAATCTAAACATACTTTATGTGTTTCAGTCCATTGCAGTTTTATCTTTTTGTTGCTCAAAATGTTGTTCCTGACCTGTGGAATTCTCTTCAGTGTTCTCTTGAAAGACTGTGCTATTAATCTCTCTTATCATCTTTGCTATCTGATATGATGAGATGTTCTGAGTTTATCTCATATATTTCATTCTTCAGACCAGGGAACAATGGTTTCCTCAGGAAGCTATTCCCTTTAGTGGTAAAATGGTGTTTCAAGGTCAAAGATTAGGTACTAGACAGTCTCATTGCTTCCTGGTTATTGCTTCTAAGTCATTTTGAAAAAGAACTAGGAAATGTGGACTACATGGTTCTCAGAAGTTTTTTTAATTTAAAATAAAAAGTGCCCATAATTTTACAGGGATATGTTTTGATATGTATTCTTAGGCAGTTTTCTTAGGTATGATGTTTCTTTTCAATTTGACACTTTGAATGCTCTTTTTGTTTTAATAGTAGGAAAATTTTCTTCAGTCATAGATTTTGTTGTTGGTTCTATCCCTTGCTTTTTCCTTCTTCTTTAGGGCCCCTGCTCCCAGTCAACTAGATCTTCTTGTATCCACATTTGTTACTTTGCCATAAATCCTCTTCAATTTTTTAAAGACAATTTACCCTTCTTTTCTTCTTGTATTTTCCCTATGATATTATCTGATGTGTTTATTTCTTCTCTTCTAATCCAGTCTTAATTTCCTAAATTATCTTTCTTTTATTTCTAATAATTTCCTGAGTTCTATTACCTAATATGTAAGTTTTCCCATCCTGATCTTTTTCTTTCATGCCTTATATCATTTTTGAAAACTGATCTTAGATAGAGGAAAAAAGAGCTGGGCAGAGAAATGATAGATGATTTGTTATCCACTTATTGATACATTCACTGGTTGATTTTTGTATGTGCCCTGAGGGGAGATGGAACCCTCAACCTTGGTCTGTTGGGGACAATGTTCCAATCGATGGAGCTACCTGAACAGGGCCGTTGTATCATTTCCAAAAAAATATTATAGCTCATTTTGGAATAATGTAATAGCATTCATTTCTTTTCAAGCATGTGCTATGAACCAAATTGTGTTCTCTGGCATAAGCCACCCCAAATAAGCAATTAAAAGACTGGACAAAGTATGTACAATAATTGTTTTCAGACATTTGATAACAGGTGTTGCTGAATTATGATCTAAGATAAGAGAGAAACAAATGAGAAGAACCCTGTATTCACCTTGACTTTTTTTTTAATCTGAAGATCCTTTTTGGAACATGTCCTAAGGACTATATATGCAAAGAAAGCATAGCATTTTTAGTCACTTGAGAAGAAGCAGTCCAGGGGGTTGGAGTTAGAAGTTTCTGGAACATGTAGAGAAACATACAGAAATCACACAAAGAACTCCAGAAATCTCCATAGTGGTTTCCTTGTGCCTTTGAGAACTAAGCTGTGCATTTTAAGAAAAAACTCTGTTAAGCTGGGCCAAGAACAAATATCTGGGAACTTTAAACCAATTTAAGTGTCAGAGCTCACAAAGGAATGAGAGATGTTTTGTTACTGAGCACAGGTCCAGCTCCTGCTGCAACAAAAGCCAAGTTTGTGAAACAGGTGCTGGTGCAGCACAGGCAGAAGCTTTATAAGGAGGGAGAGGGTAAGAAGAATAAAGAAAACAAGGGGGAGAAGGGGTTGAGCATCCTCTGCTGAGGGGACTACGTGCACACCAGCATGGTCCATTCTCATAAAGACCTTGAAGCTGGTCAAGCAGTGGTCTGGTGCACGTCATCCAGGTTTTACAGTTGAAGGTCAGCAAATCCCCCTGTGATGGGATGACTGAAGGCCAGAGTTTGTATATTTTGAAGTTGGTTCCTAGAATCCTTACATAAACATGTTATTTCTCTATAAGGAAGGGTCTGCATTTATAGTAACAATGGCTGGGTGGTTACAGTTCCCCACTGTTACACAACCAACCAATGGAGAGTTCTTGAACACCTGTGGCATCTTGTAGAGCAGCGGTCCCCAACATTTTTGGCACCAGAGACTGATTTCTTTGAAGACAGTTTTTCCATGGACCAGTGGGGGCAGAAGAGGAGAATGATTTCAGGATGATTCAAGTTCATTACATTCAAGCTCTCTACCTGCTATGCAGCCTGGTTCCTATTAGGCCCTGACTGGTACTTGTCCTTGGCCGAGATGTTGGGGACCCCTGCGCTAGACCACCTAGAAGGTTTGTGTCTTTTTGTTTGTTTGTTTATGTCTTAACATTTGGGCTAAATTAGTTCTAGAATAAAACCTACACTTGGTGTGTACTAACAAAGTAAGTCAAACATCAAAACCATCAAGCCAATCTACAAGAAGCTTCACTGGCTGTGTAAACAAACTTGAGACATTTCAAAGAAATAACTATTAAAGAAGTCAACAGCTTTCACCATCCTGTCGATAATTACTAGACATTCATGTACTTAGGAACTTGTGTAAGGAAAGTTGAAGAAAAATTGAAATAACAGTCTGATGAAATTAAGAGACAGGAGTTTTAAAACACCTATTGTAAATTTGTCCAGGAATTTACAAGACATGAACATGATGAAAAGAAAAGTGGAAGACATAAGACAAAATTCAATAGTACTTTTAGAGATAAAAATATGAATTGAAAATATAGTAAATGGATTTGATAGCAGATTAGACATTGAAGTAGAAAAGATCAATGATAGAGCAATAGAAACTAATCACACAGAAAAAATGAACAAACCAAATAACTTCTCGAACAACATCAACTGTTTAATGAGAGTCCCAGAAGGAAGAGAGGAGACAATAATTATTTAAAGACATAATTAATAAAATATTTTATACTTAATGGGTGGTATTATAGATGACATAAAAAGTATAAAGTATTGATCATTGTTGGAGTTTGGTGTTGGATACATGGGCATTTAGTTAACTTCTCTTCTCATTTTGTTTGGCTTGACCACAGGCCCGCCTTATGGGCACATGAAGTGAGGGGATTGGATGCCAGTTTCGGGCTTAGTAGACATAGGACAATAAAGTTCCATGTTTGCGAGCTGCCCTTATAGAGGAAGCTGCTGAACACAGGAGCTTCAAGTACTGAGGGAAGAGAAAGAGGTGCATAGCCCCTTGGGAAAGGTGAAATGTGAGGGGAGAGGACAAGGAACAAGAGACAATATGAGAACTGCCTCCACCAGACTGTAAACTCTTCCAGTGCCTGAACCATGTCTTTCAACCTCTGACTCTAGAATTTTAAAATGCTAAATAATGTACAAGTTGAAAATTAATTGAATATTATAAAGGATGCTATCCCATTTGCCTCTAAATCACCTTACTTATATCCACTGTCTTAGGATGAAGACCACTTTAAATAAAGATCTATCAGCTACCATTTTTTCTCTCCTGCCATTCTCTGTGCCTCCTCTTCTTGGAATAATGTGTGTTCTTGTGTTTCTCTGGTGGATAGTGATGAACAACTCACTAAAAGTTATACTACTGCTATTTGAGGGACTCTGAGGCATACAGAAATAACTAAATCAAGGAAACCATTAAGCAGAGATTCAGGTTTTGTACCCAAATGAACATGGTCAAAAATATCTTTTTCAGTACTGCTTCCTGCTTGTGTTAAAGCAAGTCATTAGTGAACTTGATCCTGGAGAAGCCTTGGGTGAAATGCATTTGAAATAGTTTCCATAGCAGTGGTCTCTGAAGTGACATCAATTCAGAGGCAGTTGTCCTGGTGTTGCATCAGACAGAGAAGAATTCTCTTAGGCTCCTGGAGAAAAGTGAACTTTTAATGAACCCCCAAGGTCTTCTTTGCAGCTGCATTCCTAAGAGAGCTTATGACAGTTCATTGTTTTTCTCCATTTGTAACTTAGGTGTAGTGGGATTTAGATCTGGCTTTGGGATTCATTTAGAGTCACTGGAGGACACAGCAAAGTTCTAAGTGTAAATCAACAAATAAAGGCCCATTATTACATTATTACAGAGTGTTAGCTAACGTGTCACACAGAGGTGGATAAGCAAGCAGGCATGGATGTGCACAGACATGTAGACAGTGATAGGTGCAGTATTTGTAGTTGGACTTGCCAAGAACCTGGGTTTCTGCATTTGCTTATGATTTGAGAAACTTCTCATAAGATGTCCTGGCCGAAAACATAGCTTAATCGCTTGTTCACCAAGACCTGAATGTCTCCCAATAGGGATTTCTCCCCTTTGGTAAAAGCACCATAAATGCCCTGTGAATGTATTTGGAGCAGAGGTAGCTACACACCAGCTCAATTAGTCCCTGTCCAAAGTTGCTGATCAGATCCCTTACTGAGAGCTGGTTTGAAAAGTGAGCGAATTGAGAACAGCTGTTGCTGGCTACGTCAAGACCAGAAATGTGTGTGGGCGGTGACCTTCAGTCTGTGATTTTATAAAAAGCTCAAAAGGTCTTTCGGTTTCTCTAATTTATCACTACATACAGAATTTCTTCACTAGAGCCAGTGCTCCTGGTGAAGCAATTGACTGAAACCCAGAAAAACAATGTGTTGCCTGCAAGGGGTGGTGTGTCCCCTCATTGGTCCATCAGTCACTGGTGTTAACAGCTCAGCTCTAACAATAGTCTTTCAAGACTTGCCTCAAAGGGCCTCTTCACAAGGACACCCAATCTGCATCCTATTTAAACATACAACCCACAACCCACAGCCCTTTCTTCACTTTTTTATAGGCCCTATTATTTTCTAAAATATTACATAAGTGACTTATTTTATTTATTGTCTGTCTTTCCCCTACGAGATTAAAAGCTCCCTGAGGACAAGGGACTTTTGTTCTGTTAAGCAGTCCCTAGCACAGTGCCAGGCACACAGTAGTTGCTCAATGTTTGCTGACTGAGTCAATTAGTGCCATTCTGTTATTCAGACATTCTTGGAGGTTACTCACTGGCTAACAAATTGCCTTGGGGCTTAGCATTCTAGACTCCTTAGTGAGTTCCTGGTTGTCCTGCCAGACTAATTTCTTATTTCAGGACTCGCTCAGGTTGTTGCATGGTATTAATAGTCTGTTCTTTTGTATTACTGAGTTCTATTTTATTGTATAAACAAATCATAGCTTATTTATCTACTTTCCTCTTGATCTTTATTTGGATAGTTTTTGAATAAGGGGAATGTTTCGACTGTTATGAATAAAGCTGCTATAAACATCTGTGTATAAAACGTTTTGTAGACATGCATTCAGGGTGTGTGGTTGGTATCTGACTAGGTTTGGAGTGTCTGGTTCACAGGGTAGGTGTATGTTTCACCTGACTAGATACTGCCAGTTGTAGAAATAGTTAATTCCATTTTACATTTCCAGTGGCAATAAAAGAGAGTTTTATTTGCTTCACATTCTTGCCAACATTTGGTATTACCTGTCTTCTAAATTTTAGCTATTATAATAGGTATGCAGGGATAACTTATTGTTTTGATTTACATTTCTCTAATAAGTAATGCTTTGAGCAACTTTCCATACACTTACTCTTCTTTTGAATATCTTCTGAAGTGTCTGTTTAAATCTTTTTTCTATTATAACTTTAGTCTTTTGTTAATTTATTTGTTAAGAGTTCTTTACATAATGTAGATGAGGCCTTTGACATACAGGCATACTTCGTTTTCTTGCACTTTGACTTATTGTGCTCCTTAGGTATTGTGTTGCTTTGTTTGTTTGTTTTTAATATATTTTATTTATTTTGATATTACAGTTGTCCCAATATCCCCCCTAGGCCCCCCTGCACCAAGTACCCCATTTCCTCCAGCAATGCCCCCCTTAGTTCATGTCCATGAGTCATGCATGTAAGTTCTTTGGCTTCTCTATTTACTTTGTTCTTCTTAACATCCCCATCTATGCTGTAACCACCAATGTGTACTTTTTTTTTTCCTTTCATATCCAGACAATTCACCATTTAATTACTGTAGATACCGTGTTTTTACAAAATGAATACAAGACCTTCCACCAGCAAAAAAGATCAGGACTTTATTGCAATACTCGCTTACTGAGGTAGTCTGAAAGTGAGTGTGCAGTATCTCCTCATTAATCCTACACATGTGTTGTGAATATTTCTTTCTGTCTTTGCTTTGCCTTTGTGCTTTCTCAATGTCGTATTTCAAAGAGCAGTTTTAAATATTGACCACATAGAATTTCTGGGTGTTTTTTTTAATGGTTAGTACCTTTCATGTTTAAGAAATTCTTCCTACTTCAAGGTTTTGAGAATACTCTCCTATTTTCTTCTATAGGCTTTTATTTTTTATAATTTAATTATATTTATTGGGGTGACATTAGTTAAGATTATATAGGTGTCAAGTGTACGATTCTATGATACATTAGTAGATGAGTGGATAAAAATGCTATGGTTACATATATACAGTTAAGTATTACTTAGCTTTAGAAAAGAATGAAATTAACCATTTGTGATAGCATGCATGGACCTTGCAGGTATTATACTAAGTGAAATATGTAGTCAGTGAAAGACAGATACCATATGATTTCATTTACATGTGGGATCTAAAGAACAAAATAAATGAACCAACTAAAGACCAGCTATGGCTAAAAGAGCTCTGGTCCTGCCTGAATTGGGGCGGGCAGGGCGTCAGGGAGTGGTCAGGGTGGGACTAGTAGCTCACCAGCCTGATGCCCCGTCAGGGGAGGGCTTTACCCAGGGAAGATGGCGCCTGTGGGTTGTGCAGCAGGAGTCCACTGAGAGGCATTGGAAGCTGTCCCTTCTGCCCTCACCCCAAAGCCACACAAGTCAGTGTCTGCACGTGACTCTGGCACCTCCAGAGCCACCATCCCTTCGCCAGAGCCCAGGGTGAATGCCTGCAAACCAGAGCTTGTGCATGGTTTCTGAGAGGGTGCCTGGGTGTTCAGCAGTCTTGCATCTCACCTGGGCTGATGGAGTCCCCCCCGAGCTTCACAGCCAGATGTTATGTGCACTCCTCCTTCCAACTCCGGGGCTCTGCGCTGGGAAGCTTGGCATGGGACTGAGGCCTCTTGTTTCTCAGAAGGGAGCTCTGTGGCCGAGAACCCCTCTGGGTTCTTAACTACAGTATCAGGTTATGGGGACAGCCCATTTCATGTCTCTGCCTGTCCTACCAGTCTCCGTGCGGCCTCTTTATATCACTAGTTATAGGACTTCTGTCCAGCCACTCTTTAGGTAGTTATCCAGGTTGACTGTTCTAAATTTAGTTGTAATTTTGATGGGATCATGGGAAGAGGTGAGTGTAGCTTTCACCTACTCTGTCATCTTGAACAACTCTCCCTTTTCATTGTCTTTAAGGATCAATAATTTTATTAGATTATGGTTTGTTTTTCATTCTGAGTCAATAGTCTTTCATATGCCGTATTGCTTTTCAATACATGAATCAATCCTTTTTTCACTCAGGAGAATTTTCTTGAATGCTAATTAGTATTTGTTCTGTTCTGCTGCTTTTGTTTTCTTTCTGGGTCTGCTGTTCTCTGCGTATTGGGTCATTTTTGTCTAGCTATGAGGTTAAAGTATTCTCTTAAATTCTTTCTTTTGATCTTAAATTGACCCTCTTTTTCTACATACTGTTTTTCTAATGGCATTATTTATTGTGATTATTTTCTTTTCCAATCAGTTTAATCTTCATTGCTGAGATGTTTTTCTGTAGTTTCTAATTATTTTCTGAGTTCTATTGCCTAAGTTATGAACTTTTGTACATTCTGGTTTATATTGTTCTTTCATATCTTATTTAAATTATTTTAGTGTACTTTAAAAAATGTTTGGAGTGTTTATGTATTTTGTAGGCATATTTGTCAGCCATGCTTTTTGTTCATTTGTTTTCCTTTTTTGTCTGTTTATTATAGCTGTTTTTCTGTTCCATCATCTCTTCCCTCTTGCCCTCATTTTTTTTTTTTCAAATTTTATTGTTGTTGTATTACATCCATCCCTTTTTTGCTCCCCTCT
>PVIW01016935.1:0-15325 GCA_004026585.1 Noctilio leporinus | reverse complement strand
AGACCTGTACTCAGAAAACTACAGAACAATGAAGAAAGAAATCAAGGAAGACACAAATAAATGGAAGCATATACCATGTTCGTGGATGGGAAGAATTAACATCATTAAAATGTCCATACTACCCAAAGCAATCTACATATTCAATGCAATCCCAATGAAAATACCAATGACAGACTTCACAGAAATAGAAAAAATACTTAAAAAATTTATATGGGCCCTGGCTGGTGGCACAGTGGATAAGGTGCTGGCCTGCGAACCCAAAGGTCGCTGGTTCGATTGCCAGCCAGGGCACATAACCAGGATACAAGCCAGGTCTCCAGCCAGGTCCATAGCTGGAGGCAGGTGAAAGGCAACCATACAGTGACATCTCTCTCCCTCTCGGCCTTTCTCCTTTCCCCTCTCTCTAAAAATAATAAAATCTTAAAAAAAAAAAATTTATATGGAGCCAAAAACGCCCACGAATAGCCACCACAATCTTGAGAAAGAAGAACAAGGTAGGAAGAATCACAATACTGGACTTCAAACAATACTACAAGGCTACTGTCATCAAAACAGCATGGTACTGGCATAAGAATAGACATATAGATCAATGGAACAGAATAGAGAGCCCAGAAATTAACCCAGGACTCTATGGTCAACTCATATTTGACAAAGGGGGAACGAACGTCCAATGGAGTCAAAACAGTCTCTTCAACAAATGGTGTTGGGAGAACTGGACAGCAACATGCAAAAGGATAAAACTAGACCATCAACTTACACCATACACCAAAATAAACTCAAGATGGATAAAGGATTGAAACATAAGCAGTGCCACCATAAACATCCTGGAGAAAAATATAGGCAGGAAACTTTTGGATATCCTACGCAAAAATATGTTTACTGATACTTCACCAAGGGCAAAGGAAATCAAAGAATGAATCAACAAATGGGACTATATCAAATTGAAAAATTTCTGTTCAGCTAAAGAAAATATCAGCAAAATTCAAAGGGAACCAACTGTATGGGAAAACATCATTGCCAATGATAGCTCAGACAAGGGTCTGATTTCCAAAATATATAAAGAACTAATGCTATTCAACACCAGGGAGACAGACAGCCCAATTGAATAAAAAATGGGCAAAGGACCTGAACAGACAACTCACTGAGGAAGATATACAAAGGGCCCAGAGGCATATGAAAGAATGCTTAACATCGCTAGTCATCAGAGAGATGCAAATTAAAACTGCATTTAAGATGCCACCTCACACCTGTCAGAATGGCAATCATCAGCAAATCAACAAACAACAAGTGTTGGCGAGGATGCAGGGCAAAAGGAACCCTGAAACACTGTTGGTGGGAATGTAGGCTGGTGCAGCCACTGTGGAAAACAGTATGGGGTTTCCTTAAAAAACTAAAAATGGAACTGCCTTTTGATCCAGCAATTCTGCTACTTGGACTATACCCAAAGGATCCTGAAACACCAATTCATAAGAACCTATGCACACCTATGTTCATAGCGGCACTATTTACAATAGCCAAGTGCTGGAAACAGCCGAAGTGCCCATCAGTGGATGATTGCATCAAAAAACTTTGGTACATTTACACAATGGAATTCTATATAGCAGAAAGAAAGAAGGAACTTGTACCCTTTGCAACAACACGGATGGAACTGGAGAGTATTATGCTTAGTGAAATAAGCCATTCAGTGAAGGACAAATATCATATGATCTCACCCATTACGGGACAATAATGAGCAAAACTAACAACAAGCAAAACAGAACCAAGTATATGAATACAGTGAATAGGCCTTCAATGGTCAGGGGGAAAGGGGTTGTGGGGAGGGGGGAGGCAGAGGCAAGAAAGGGGAGCAGCTTAGACAAGAACCTAGTATAAAGGAACCATGGACATGGACAACAGGTGGGATTGACTTTGTAGGGAATGGGTGGGTGGGGAGGGGGACAGAGGGGAGCAAAAAGGGGATGGATGTAATACAACAACAATAAAATTAAAAAAATAATAATTATAAAATAACATAAAAGAAAAAAAAAAGAAAAAAAAAGTTGAAAACCATTTTGTGTAAAATAAAATTGGTCTTGAAAATTAAAAAAAAAAAAAAGTTACCATCTCATCACCAACATAATTAAATTCAAGTTCTTGATGTTCAGATGATCATCTTTATGTTGTAGCTATAATTATTATTAATCTACAGTAAAATTTAGCAGAGAGGGATTATATGCATATGGATACTGCATTATATTGCACAAAGAAAAATAGCCCAGAGATTTGGTAATACAGAAATATACCAAAGACAGAGAACAGAAGAGAGTCAGAGTTATTTTATCCACTTTTCCTTAATAGTATTACAAATTTCTATCAATTACCATAAACAATTATTTTTTCATAAATATATTAATAAATATTTACATGATATCTGACTAGGATAAAGAATAAACAGTATTTTAGCAAATTTTAAAGTTAGCAAAATACTGACAGGTATAAGTCAAATGTCTAAAATTACATTTAAATCCATCAAAATTCATTTTTCAGTATGATCTCTAACCTTGACTGATCCTTGAGATTTTCTGTTTTCATAATATCAAAATGATAACTGAAAACAACCAAGTCCCCTGTCCAATTAAATCATCAGCTCCCTTTCTTTAAAAAATTACTATGAAATAATACTTTAAGTGCAAATAAGAAATATATATTAGATCCTCAAACTTCTTTGGGTAAACTCTTAAATTGTGAAGGCAGTTAGTCATACAATATTCTGAAAAGATACACATTATTGAGGTTTATAGTGTCAGGGCCTAATTCATATAAATAAAAACTGGACAATTAGGTAATGAAAGTTGATTTAGTAACAATTATGTTCAGATGTTACAGCATATTCCACTTCTTGCAACTTCAACCTTTAATAATGCTGTTTTTCTTGTGTTAAAGACCTGTCTTAATTCTAATAGTATGTAAAATTAAAATGACTACCTTTAATGGAACTCATTTTTAGGAAACTGAAAAGCAAAGTATCTACATAAAACCGGTTAAAAGTTGCATATTCTCTTCATATTAAAAAAAACAATGAAAAATGCTGTCGTTTTCTTAAGTTGGAGATGTGTGTACTACAGTAGAGAAAGATGACATTTTCATGCACCATCAGTTTGAGTCTGTGTGACTGCACTGATTAATTAATGTGATCAAGAATCAAGGCAGTGAAAAAATTATTCCAGTCTGTCTTAACAAGACAAACTCTACAACAACAAACTATGATGCAATTTTAAACAACATGTAATACTTGTAAAGAGGTGGTTATATATAAATATATAGATAGATAGAGATAGAGATAGAGAGAGTCTGTATTGTATATTCAACAAATATAATCATCAGTGATGTTATAAACAAAAGAGAGCAAATGAATCACTCACTTGTAGCAGAAAAACAAAGATGATCAACATGAACTCATCTTCTGATTACTTGCAATGGCCTCGAATAGTTGATTTCAGTATTAACCAGTTGTGAATGATACTTCCTCATATGCTATGAACAAAATGATTATGGCTAGTTGCAACTAACCTTTGCTTATTGTACGGAAGTCTAGCTATCACATACATAGATCAACCTCAATGTTATCACAGTTCTCATCAAATATGAAGCAAGGCTTGTATTTGACTTTAGTGTTTTCTATTATCACATCATTATTTATCTAAAGCTCATGGCATTATTCTTTTTCCTAAGTTTCCTT
This sequence comes from Noctilio leporinus, assembly GCA_004026585.1. Taxonomy (NCBI): domain Eukaryota; kingdom Metazoa; phylum Chordata; class Mammalia; order Chiroptera; family Noctilionidae; genus Noctilio; species Noctilio leporinus. The sequence continues at coordinate 11,607 of PVIW01016935.1, read as the reverse complement.
TATATTATAACTACATTTACATTTTTCCAGTTGTACTATCTCACCTGTAGTAACAGCTTTCAGCTATGTGGATGGGTCCTTTACTCAGTCTTTGGATATTTGCTACATTGTGCTGAGAACTGGAGACATAGAGTGATCAGACACAGGGTCCTGTCCTCATAAAGTTTTTGAGTAATGCAGGCATTGAAACAGTAACCACTCAATTAAGCATTGGTGTAAGTTTGCTGCAGAGGAAGTACATACAGGATGGGGCAAACATAGGTCTATAGTAGGTCTGAGTATGCAAAACAGAGTTTATTCTTGTATTAGCATTTATTTTTTGTTGCACTATTTTCTACATGAACAATATGAACCAACTTTTGTATTATGATATGAGTGCATGTGGTTAGGGGAACAAAACTAATCTCTTATGATTCACTAATGCTTTCCTGAAAAATGTGACTAATATTTTATTTCAGGTGTTTCAGGATAACTAGAATGGGAAGAACATAGAGGATCGGAGACCTGCTTTACTCTTTAATGAGATAGAACGGAGTATCTTTATAAATGATGGCTGAACACAGTGGGAACCATAGGTTAAAGTGAGGAAAAACTCTGAAGTGGGGATTTACAGAACAGATTATGGTAGTTTGGAATAGGCCACAATTCTGACTCATTCATTTATTTACTTATTTTAACAATTATATTGTAAACTCTATGATCTTACAGAGCAATTCTATCTTTTTTATTAGTCAAGAGGGAGCATGTGTAAAAAGAAAGAAGTGAAAATGAGGAGTAAAAAGCATAAGAGCGCAATCAGACTCTTGGAGTAGGATAAACATGTCTAGGTTAAAATGAGAAGCAAAGCCCTGGCTGGTGGCACAGTGGATAAGGCACCAGCTTGCGAACCCAAAGGTTGCTGGTTCAATTCCCAGTCAGGGCACATAATCAGGTTGCCAGCCAGGTCTCCAGCCAGGTCTGTAGCTAGAGACAGGTGAAAGACAACCAACCATACATTGATGTTTCTCTCCTTCTCTTTCTCCCACCCTGCCCTTCTTTCTGAAAATGCTAGATGAAATCTTTAAAAAACAAACAAATAAAAAAATAAAATGAGAAGCAAAATTAAATGAAGATAAACTCTAACCTAACTTGGAAAAAAATGGGAGTGTTGCTACCAGGCATGGATAGGTCTTGAAAAATGAAAATAAAATGTCACTTGTTTGCTGAAGTTGTTGCTGTAACCAATCCCATGTTGATTTAGAGCATGTTTCTTTCCTTACTTTGTTGATATAATTTTAGGCATTAAATAATTATAAACCTGTAAAAAAAATTGTAAAAATTTTATTGGTGTTTGGCAAGTCCTATTGTTACAGACTGTGTATCCTTCTGATGTGTAGGCTATTTGATTATTTACTGCCAGGTTTTGCTGTGTGTATATTTTGGGGAACTTGATTAAAATTTAGTGGTCTCTGACATCTTAAAATAAAATGGAGTCCCTGTTATATTTTGTGCTTTTTTCCTTTTCCCTTTTAATTGAGACATAGCTGATAATGGCATCATACAGTTTAAGATGTACAATGTGTCAATGAGATATACTTATATATTGTAATATAATTACCATTGTATCATTAGCTAACTCCTTGATTGTCAGCATCCCGCTGGGAAAGCATCTGAGACTTGGAGCCCTGCACAGGCCAGGTGAAGAAAACAAAGCCTGTAAGACCTGACTGGAAAGCCAGGAAAGTTGGATGCATACGTGCCTCAATGCTATAGCCAGGGGGCCCTGGTGGGAATCAGGCCATAAGAAAATGCTTTATATCTCTTGAAGCTTGCACTATTCTTTTACCTTGCTTGGTCACTCTATTGTACCCAGCAGTGGAGATTTTAATTTTGACTTTAAATGAACACATCCTGACCTGAGGAACAGACTGAGGTCTGAGGAAGACCTCAGTGTTCCTTTAATTGTTATCCCTGAATAATATCCATTTTCTGTAATTAGCACTGTTTAACATTGATTGATGAGCTTTAGATGCATGCAGTATGCCCTTAAGTTAACTGCATTCAATAAAAGACCTTGGTGGAAGGCAATAGAGGCTTTTGTCTCTGATATTGGCTGACCTTCCCCTCCTAGCGCAAGCTGCCTGGAAAGTCTTCATTTCATCTGTGACACCAGGGGATCTCTCCAAGTTGGAGGTCCCCACCACTTGATTGCATCACGTAATTATTAAATTTTTTTGGTATTGAGAACAGTTAACATCTAGTGTCTTAGCATCTTTGAAGTCTATAATATAGTATTACTGCCTATAATCACCATGCTGTGCATTAAATCTTCAGGGCTTATTTATTGGCTAGTTGCAAGTTTGGTTAAGGTTGCATTCTTGCAAGTAGTAGGTAAGGCCTATAATATCTAGTTCTTTGGAAGTTTTATTTATTAAATTATACTTTACTTTTACATTATTTTCCCAAACACTCTTATTATCAAATTTTATTTAATAATTTAGTTGACTCAATGGAGAATCTCCTTTCTGTTAACATGAAACTTTTCTTAATTTCTTTGTATTTGACTTTTCTTTTACTCAGAGTGGCTGTAATTGTGCCAAAGCTTTAGTGGAAGAATGTTCTTTCAGTGAAAGACGTATGCATGTGTATTTGTATTAGGGTTGTCTCTTTGGCTGGGAATAGGTAAACAGTTATTAAATTATGCATATCAGATTATGCCTATAGAGAAATCTTTTAAAAAATCTGTCACAACACTTCTTTGCAACATATTAAATGTTTTACACATCCTGATGGTAAATTATTAAACTGTGGTGTGAGTTAGAAGCCTAAAACTCTATGTACTTTTAACTTTTGCGGGGGAGGGGGAGAGAGATGAAAGTGTATATATTCTGGTCAAAACTCAAATATCTCTAGCTGTCCCCTCATTTATCCACCCTTCACCATGTGCTTATTACCAATCACCACAGCCACTGAGCCTTTTAGGGGTAACCACTATCTTAAATTTTAGGGAAATTTTTGTTTGCTTTTATTTATAGCTGGACCAACTATGTATGCATGTATATATGTATATATGTGTATGTAAATATATATAGTCTGTCCAGATGATATCCAGCCATGTAATATGAACAATAAGACATTTATCGAAGAAGATATAACATGCAAGAAACATTGTACATAGGACAATGATGCCTCAGTCTCCTTCAAAGTAGGCCCCTTGGGACCTCACACAGTTCTCGTACTTGCCATTACCCCATTGTATTTTCCTGAATCTCATAGATGGTCTGAAGTCTCTTCCCTTTCAAAGATGGTTTTAGTTTTTGGAAAAGCCAGAAGTTGCAGGGTGCCAAAAGATGACTGCAATAGGGGCACTAAATCATCTGGGCGATTTGATGTTTTGCCAAAAACCTCTGCATGAGACTTGATGCTTGAGTGGATGTGTTGTCATGGTGAAGCTGCCAATCACCAGCTGCCCATAGCTGCAGACTGAATCATCCAGATAGTTTCTGCAGAGGAATGTTCAAGCTTAATACAAAAATTGATGCAAATTTGATGCTTGACTCAGTAATTTTGAATACAATGGCTGCACAGTACAAATACTCACTAAACATGTTTACTGCCTTCACTGACTAGTACAGTGATGTCATCATTGTTCACACACGTGAATTCTAGTCCACTCTCCTTGGCTGCCAGGTTACATCATTGTCTCAAAAACTTCTTATTATATCAACAATGGTTGGAAGTTCCTAGACAAAATACACACACACACACATGCACACACACACACACACGAAATCTGTCCTGAAAGTAACAAGCCAATGTCAATTATAATTAAAACAGTTTGTATGGCTGGTGCTTTTGGGACAGACTACACACACACATACACACACATACATACATATATATGTACACACACATACATATATATATATGCACACTTAAGTATAGTTGGTATATAATATTATTTTAGGTGTACAACATAGTGTTTCTACATTTATATATCTTATCATGCATTCACCACAGCACAGATAGCTCCTTGCTCAACTAGAAGATAAATAAGAACTCTTATTATCAAGAACAACTTTAGTCATAGAATCTAAGAATATTTTTTGGAAGCTATTGTCTTAGCAGTGGATTCTGTAATATTAGTAAGAGTTAAGGAGAGGTTCCTATCATAGTCTCACTTATATTTACTCCCAACTAGAGAACCATAACCCTGTCTCAGGAAGTGACTTCTGAGTCTTAAATGCCTCCTGGTAGGCCCTTTATAATTTGATGATGTAAAATCAGAGGAGTTGACCAAAGAGGTGTTTTAGTTCATTTTTGAACAGTTGGGGACAAAATTAGATAAACTATGAGGCATTGCCTGGTAATGTGTCAGGCCCAAGGAGAATGATAAGCATCACAAAGATAAACCCTGTCAATGCACAGACCACTGTAGCTAAGGTGATAGTGTCAATAGATTCATTAGCTGGGATTACTGCATTTGCCCATTCAAGCCAGGGGTCAGGTTTTCAGCACATTCAAGAAGTAAATCTTCTAGCCTGAAATAGACACTTGTTCTAAATTCTGAGGAAAGGTGGGTGCTGCCAATGAGGTCTTTTTGTGATTAGGGGAATATCTAATTTAGATAATCATGAGAATATAGAGGTGCAAATGTACTAAGATTTACATGGGTGTTTGTATCTAACTGGGTATGTGCATTATAATCAGAGAAAGGTAAAAACAAGGTAATGAATGTTCTGGCTGTAAGAGTTGAACTGGGAAGAGACTGCTAAGGGGGGCTTGTCAATCAAAGTTTGCAGTGACATTGGGAATAAGAGAGAAATTGGTCACAGGGAGAACTAGGGGTTCTGAGGTATGATAGCTTGGAATCTTGGGTGATAAAATAAATCCAGCTGTTTGAAAGACTTCCTCAATTTTGATGACAGCAATTGCAGAAGGTAAGAGAACTGATAAGTCTGTTTCATGTTTCTATGCCTCTGGTTCTGTTTTGTTCATTAGCTTATTTTGATCATTAAATTACTCTTATAGGTGAGATTATATGGCATTTGTCTTTCACCAACTGGCTTATTTCACTTAGCATAATACTCTCCAGTTCCAACCATTCTGTGAAAAAAGGTAGGAATTTCTTCCTTATTTCTGCTGCATAGTATTCCATTGTGTAAATGTACCTCAGTTTCTTAATTCACTCATTTACTAATAGGCACTTAGGCTGTTTCCAGTACTTAGCTATTGTAAATAACCCTGCTATGAACATAGGGGTGCATAGGTTCTTTTGAATTGATGTGTCAGGATTCTTAGGGTATACTTCCAGTAGTGGAGTCATTGGATCAAAAGCAAGTTCCATTTTTGTTTTTTGGAGAAATTCCATACTGTTTTTCATAGTATCTGCACCAGTTTGCATTTTCACCAACAGTACACTAGGGTTCCTTTTCTCCAAATCCTCACCAGCACTTCTTTGTTGATGTATCAAGAATGACCATTAGGACCGGTGTGAGGCGATATCACATTGTGGTTTTAATTTGTATCTCTTTGATGACTAGTGATGCTGAGCATCTTTTCATGTCTATCAGCCATCTGTATGTTCTCCTTGGAGAAGTGTCTCTTCAGGTACTTTTTAAAATTGGATTCTTTGTCTTCCTGATATTGAGTTGTGTAAGTTCTTTATATATTTTGGAAATCAAACTTTGTCTCATGCAACATTAGCAAATTTGTTCACCCATATGGTTGTTTCCCTTTTCATTTTGTTGATGGGTTCTTTAGTCCCATCAGAATGCAGCAGCTTTGTAATTTAATGTAGTCCCATTTATTTATTTTTTCCTTTATATTCTTTGCCCTAGAGATATAGCAACAAAAATATTGCTATGTGAGATATTTGAAATTGTATTGCTTATGTTTTTCACTATGATTTTTGTGGTATCATGACTTATATTTAAGTCTTTTATCCATCTTGAGTTTATTCTGGTATATGGTGTAAGTTGGTGGTCTAGTTTTATTTTTTTGCATGTTACTGTCCAGTTCTCACAACACCATTTATTGAAGAGGCTATTTTTACTCCATTCTATGTTCCTGCCCCTTTTGTCAAATGTTAATTGACCATAGAGGCATGGGTTTACTCTTGGGAACTCTATTCTGTTCCATTGATCTATATGTCTGTTATTATGCCAGCCCCAGACTGTTTTGATTACAGTGGCCTTGTAGTATAGTTTGATATTAGGTACTGTGATCCCTCCTATTTTGTTCTCCTTTCTCAAGATTGCTGAGGCTATTAGGGTCTCTTTTGGTTCCATATAAATTTTTGAAATATTTGTTCTATATCTGCAAAATATGTTATTAGTGTTTTAATAAGAATTCATTGAATCAATAGATTACTTTGGGGAGAATGAACATTTTAATGGTGTTAATTTTTTCAGCCCATGAACACAATATATGCTTCCATTTATTTGTATCTTTCTTAATTTCTTTTTTCAGTGTTCTATACTTTTCTGAATATAAGTCTTTTGCCTTCCTGGTTAAATTTATTCCTATGTACTTTACTTTTCTTGATGCTACAGTAAATGAAATTTTTTCCTAGTTTCTGATATTTCATTGCTAATGTACAAAAAATACCCTCAATTTCTGAATATTAACTTTGTATCCCACTATTTTGCCAAATTCATTTATTAGGTCTAGTAGTGTTTTTGGTAGAAACTATAGGGTTGTCTATGTATACTATCATGTTGTCTGCAAATAATGACAGTTTTACTTCCTCCTTTCCTCTTTGAATGCCTTTTTTTACTTATCTGATCACAGTGGCTAGAACTTCCAGTACTATGTTGAAAAGAGTGGTGATAGCAGACCCTTGTTGTCTTGTTCCTGATATTAAAAGGGAAAGCTTTTAGGTTTTGCCCATTGAGCATGGTGTTGACTGTAGGCTTCTCCTATGTAGCATATATTATGTTGATGTATGCTCCCCCAATGCATGTTTTGTTGAGTGTTTTTTTCCTTTTAATCATAAACAGGTACTGGATTTTATTAAATGCCTTTTCACCATCTATTGATATGATCATGTGATTTTTGTCTGTCATTATGTTTGTGTGGTGTATTAAGTTTATTGATTTGGAAATACAGTACCATCCTTGCAGCCTTGGAATGAATCTTACTTGATCATGGTGTATGCTCTTTTTAATATATTGCTGGATCCAGTTTGCCAATATTTTGTTGAGGATTTTATTATCTGTGTTAATCAGAAATAACAGCCTGTGATTTTCTTTGTTGTATTTTTACCTGGTTTTGGAATAGGATAATACTGGCCTCACAAAAGGAGTTGGGGAGTCTCTCTCTTTGAAATTTCTGGGACAGTTTGAGAAGAATAGGAATTAGTTTTTTAAATGTTTGGTAAAGTTCACTTGTAAAGCCACCTGGTCTAGGACTTTTTAAAAAAAATTTATTGTTGTTGTATCACATCCATCCCCTTTTTACTCCTCTCTGCCCCCTTCCCCACCCACTCCCCCACAAAGTCAATCCCACTTGTTGTCCATGTCCATGGTTCTTCCATACTAGGTTCTTGACTATACTGCTCCCCTTCTTTGCCTCTTCTTTCCCTCTGCCTCTGCCTCCCTTTACCCTGCCCACTGAAGGTCTATTCATTGTATTCATGTATCTGGTTCTGTTTTGCTTGTTGTTTGTTTTGTTTATTATTATCCTGTAATGGGTGAGATCATATGGTATTTGTCTTTCACTGACTGGCTTATTTCACTAAGCATAATACTTTCTAGTTCCATCCATGTTGTTGCAAAGTGTAGGAGTTCCTTCTTTCTTTCTGCTCTGTAGTATTCCATTGTGTAGGACTTTTTTATGCCCAGAGTTTTGTTTTTTTGTTTTTTTAAAGATCTTATTGTTTTTAGAGAGAGGGGAAGGGAAGGAAGCAGAGAGGGAGGGAAACATAGATGTATGGTTGCCTTTCTCCTGACTCCAGGTTCAGACCTAGCTGCAGACTTGGCTTCCAACATGATTATGTGCCCTGACTGGGAATCAAACCCAGTTTGGACTATTCCCTTAAGTATTATATAGGAACCTTCATGGTCTTTTGTGATGCCTTTGTTTTGATGTTTATTTTGTCTGATATAAGTATTGCTAACCAGCTTTTTATTTATTTATTTATTTATTTATTTATTTTATTTTTTTATGTCCACTTGCCTGGAATAAATTTTTCCATCCCTTCACTTTCATCCTGTGTAGATCTTTTGTTGTGAGGTGGTCTCTTGTAGACAACAAATATGTGGGTCATATTTTCTTATCCATTCAGCTACTCTATGTATTTTGATTGGAGCATTTAATCTATTTACATTTAAAGTTATTAGTGATAGGTAGTTATTCATTGCCATTTCCACTCTTTGTATGTGTATTTGCCCCCTCCTTTTTCATCTTTTTAAAGCAGTCCTTTTAGCATTTCTCACTGATTAGATCCTCTGCTTCATCTAACCTGCTTTTAATTCCTTATAGTGTATTCTTCATTTCAGGTATCATATTCTTCATTTCATCCTGCCTCTCATTAATAGTTTCTGTGTTCTTTTTCATGCTGATGTAGTTCCCAATAAGTTCCTTATAGCTTCCATAGAGTTTCTTGTAGTTCTCACTGAGCTTCTTGAGCACCCTTATAACCATTATTTTGAACACTATGCCTGACAGATTGCTTGTCTCAATTTAATTTAGTACTCTTTCTGGGGATTTCTCATTTTCTTCCAGTTGGGGATTGTTTCTTTGCTTCCCCATTTTAGGTTAAATTTTGGTTTGTTTCTGCATATTAGGTGCATCCACTTTGACTCCCTCTTTTCATGGGATGGACTTCTGTGGTAGAAGACTTGTGGGACTCAATGGTGCAGTCTCCTTGATCTCCTGAGCTGGATTCTCTTGGGGTGTTCTTTATGCCATTTATGTGGGCTTTCTTTTTGAAATTAGGTTTTGGTTGTTATTGGGTCATTCTTTGGTTGATTCTTCCCACCAATTGGCTAAGTGTCACACTGCTGTTGTACAGGTGCTGCCAGAAGAACAAAAATAACCCAAAAATCAAAATTGCACCACAACTACACTCAATAACAAATGAGAAAATATTAAAGAGGTTAAGACTATTATAAGAACATAAAAACTAATATGAGATGACCAACTGAATGAAAAATGATTTTGAGAGGGTAGAGGGAGGGAAATAATAAGAGTAGGGAATAGAAGCAAGGCAAAGAAAGAAAATAAAATTTACATAATAAAGATAATTTTTCATATAGGTAAAAGAATTCTATGACTGTCTTTAAATAAAAGCTATTTTTTCTCTTGCTGGTTATATTGATGCTGGGGCTTGTTTTACTGCCTTAAACTATTTTGGCAATTCTATAGCTTGTTCTAACTGAGTATGATGTAAAGTAGGATGCTATTTATGCCTAATATAATTTGCTAAGCAGCCTTGGCCTTTTCCATTATAATAATCTTAGTGTCAGGTTACATTTTAAATTAACCATGTGAGATTCTAATGTTTAAGGGCATTTTAAAATGAAAAAAGATCCACAGTCACTGACATATATTTTTCTTTTATGAGAGACATTGATTGTGATTGTGTTGAACTAAATACTTATGATGGCTATTGTGGAGAGGAAAGCTAATGATTGAAAGGTTTCATGGGCTTTTAAAAAATTACCCTGCTTGAATATACTGCATCTACATATAGTGTCTAGAAACTCCCAGTCATTTAGGAAACCTCATTTTATATTAAGCCACAGAACAGAAGATCTTAACTTTTTTGGTGCTATGACTTTTTTTAACCTGATTTTTCCCACCAGTCTGGTGAAGATAATGGACTCCTCATTAGAATTTTGTAAACACATAAAATATGTAGTCATAGAGTTGGTGATCTGCTCAGATATACTTGGAATCCTTTCACCATTTTTATGTGCCCTATTCTCAGAATTCCTGGCTTTTCCTTCTTGATTCAAATCTTTGGGTTTCCTCAGAGGCCTGCCCTTGGCCATTTGGACTTTTGTCCACAGACAGAAAGCTGAGAATTCCTGACAGTTTGTATTTGCTGAGCTCCCTTAGTGGATGAATGACTGGCCTCAGAATCTGAAACCCTAGTTACATTGCTTCTGGTTGGGATACACCATACTTATTCTGTTCAGTTCAGAGCTCACAGGGGATCATTCCAGGGCTAAGACCTCACCTGAAATCAGATCCTGGCTTGTCTGCTTTGGCCATTCTGTCTTGTTTATCCACTCCCTTGTCAATCTCTCAGGAGAGCACTTCCTCACAAACCACTAACACATGCATTCTCAATTCAGGATCTTTAGTCTAGAAAACCTGACCTTAGACACAACAGAAATGGAATCTAGTTACTAAATTAAAAAAAAAAATTGTGACATAATATGTGATTTCTATTAGCACAACAATAATAAGATTCATTGACAAGTCTTATTACTACAGTAATTTTGAAGTAGGGATGAGTATATGAGATTAGTCGGGCAAAAGTCCAACCATTGTTAATATAACGAGAATGGTTTGCATGACATTAATGTAACCAGGAAGCCAAGGAGAGTGGACAGAATGCACATGTGTGAACAATGATGACTTTACTAATACTAGTCAGTGGGCACTATAGATTCGTTGAATGGGCATATGTACTGTGTGGCCATTATATTCAAAATGACTGGATGAGTAGAGCAATGAATCTGCATCAAATTTTGCATTAAGATTGAACATTCCTCCATGGAAATTATTCAGATGAGTCAGAAGGGCACAACTATGGACAACTGGTGATTGACAGCTTCATCATGACATTGAACCTTCCTATGCATCACATCTCAGGCAGTGTTTTTTGGCAAAACATCAAATCAGGTGACTCAGCCCTCTTATAGCCCAGATTTGGTATTACGTAATTTCTGGGTTTCCCAAAATGAAAATCACTTTTGAAAGGTAAGAGGTTTCAGATAATTAATGAGATAGTAATTCAGGAAAATATGACAGGGCAGCTTATGGCAACTGGGAGAAATGTGAGGTCCCAAGGTGCCTACTCTGAAGGGCACTGAGGTGTCATTTTCCTGTGTACAATGTTTATTGTATCTTATATCTTCAATAATTGTCTCTATTTTGCATAGTACATGGATGGATACTTTCTGGACAGACCTTCTATGCAGTTATTCATGATATAATTTAGCCTTTGCCCAACATTACAATTTTATTTCCTTCAAAGCCTTTCCTCTAGCCTGTGCTTCAACTACTTCAAATATCTAGTTCTCTAACACAGTATATGAAATGCCCCTAGGCCTTTGCATATGCTATCTCCTCTGTTTAAAGAAATAATCTCATTTTTCTAGATCTAATTTAGGTTGCCTTTCACCTTTCTGTGGAGGCTTCTTGTGACCCCAATATGATGTAGGTTGCTGTTTCTTTTCAACTGTGCTTAAACCTTTCACGTACATGTAGTACTATAATTATTCTGTGTTGTGGACACTTTGAAAGGCCAGTACTCTGTCCTATTTAACATCTGTTATGAAAATTTTCATAAAATATGTTATGAAAAAATAGTAAATATTTGTGATATTACGCACATAGCACATAGATTGTGAGAAAGATTTTATGTGTTTTTTTTTTTTTTTTTTTTTTTTT
>PVIW01016934.1:0-15332 GCA_004026585.1 Noctilio leporinus | reverse complement strand
TGGATGGAACTGGAAAGTATTCTGCTTAGTGAAATAAGCCAGTCAGTGAAGGACAAATATCATATGATCTCACCCATCACGGGACAATAATGAGCAAAACTAACAACAAGCAAAACAGAACCAAGTATATGAATTCAAGGAATAGGCCTTCAGTGGTCAGGGGGAACGGGGTTAGGGGGAGGGGGGAGGTAGAGGCAAAGAAGGGGAGCAGCTTAGACAAGAACCTAGTATAAAAGAACCATGGACATGGACAACAGGTGGGATTGACTTTGGGGGGAATGGGTGGGTGGGGAGGAGGACCGAGGGGAGCAAAAAGGGAATGGATGTAATACAACAACAATAAAATTTAAAAAAGAATACCATTAATAATGACATTAACTGTAGGCTTTTCATAGGTGACCATCCACTGAGAAAATTCTCTGCTATTATTAGTTTTTTGAGAAGTTTGTTTGCTTAAATCATAAATGGGAAATTGAATTTTTGTCACATTTTTTCTGAGTTTACTGAAGTGATCATATGCGTTTTCTCTTTTGTTATTGTGGTAGATTATATGGATTTTCTAATATTAAACCAACCTTGCATTCCTGAGATAAACCCTAAGTATGTGCTCTGACTAGCAATCGCATCTGCAAAGTTTTGGTGTACAGGACAATGCTTCAACTAATGAGCCACGTAGCCAGGGCTCTAATATCAATATGTTTTCTTAATACATAAATCAAAGTAATACACATAGGTTAGAATGAAAATAATCTCTGAGAGGCCACTTAAGTTTAAGGCCAAATGAGAATTATCTAAGCATAACATATGACAAATAACATTCATGTGTAAGATATACTCTCTTGAGAACAAAGGGATTCTAGATAAAATTAGTTATAACTGCCTCTTACACACACATGCAAAACACATAACAAAGTGTCACTGAAAGGATTATTAGGCCATCTTGAATCCCCTGTAATTCTCGCACAGACATAAAAAAATCATCCAACCCTGGTTGATGTGGCTCAGTGGGTGACATGCTACCCTGTGAACCAAACGGTCTCTGGTTAGATTTCCAGTCAGGGCACATGCCTGGGTTGCAGGCCAGGTCCCCAGTTGGGGGCATCTGAGAGGCAATCACACATTGATGTTTCCCTTCCTCTCTTTCACCCTCCCTTTCCTTCTCTCTAAATATAAATAAATAAAATATTTTTAAAAAAGCATTCAAAAACTTCAGGACTTAAAATACCTTGTATAACAAATATTTCACACCTGGAGTGCTTAAGAGAAAAATAGAAAACTAGTGTTATCTTTAAAGAGAGCAGACCTTTAACAATAAATCACTAAATTTAACTTTCTGGTGTCAACTTTAATATGTGAAACATAAAATGCCACATGCTAAGTCTATACTATTCTTCATCATAATATTTAAATATATTATTTTGCAATTTTGGTGCTAAAAGTAGAGTGCTACTATAACAAATGTTGAATAGAAATGGCAAGAAAAGCCGTTCTACTTATGTTGCTGATCTCCTTAATTCTTTTTTTTTAAGATTTTATTTATTATTTTTCAGAGAGAGGAGGAGGGAGAGAGGAAGAGAGGGAGAGAAACATCAATGTATGGTTGCCTTTCACCTGCCTCCAGCTATGTACATAGCTGGCTGAAGGCCTGGCTTGCAACCTGATTATGTGCCCTGGGTGGGAATCGAACTAGCGATCTTTGGGTTCGCAGGCCCGAACCTTATCTACTGTGCCACCAGCCAAGACCTTGTTACTTTTCTTTTAATAAAGTTTATAAAATTTGAAAAATTGGAATATTGTATAAAGCAAATGGGAAAAAACCCATCTATACTCCAAATACTCTTGCTTATGCTTTGATTATTTTCTTAAAAGAAATATTATGATTATGTAATAAATAATTATACTGTTTTCTTAAATACATTTTTGTATTTATAAGAATTTTGTATTTATAGGGTTATTGGAGAAAGTTAAAAAATAGAAAAATAGCCCTAGCTGGTAGCACAGTGGATAAGGTGCCGGCCTGCAAACCCGAAAGGTCGCAGGTTCGATTCCCCAGCCAGGGCACATAACCAGGTTGCACACCAGGCCTCCAGTCAGGTCTGTGGCTGGAGGCAGGTGAAACACAACCATATATTGATGTCTCTCTCCCTCTCTGCCTCTCTCCCTTCCCCTCTTTCTAAAAATAATGAAATAAAATCTTTAAAAAAAAAATAGAAAAATAGTAAGAATAAGATAATTTACAGTTTTGTTACCTGGAACCAATACTTAGATTATTTCCTTACTGTCTTTTCTAATATATTACTTACAGCTTAGAACATATTGTATTGATTTTTTTAGTATATTTTATTTATTATGCTATTAGAGTTGTTCCAGGTTCTTTTTCCTTTGCTCCCCTCCACCCCTTTCCTTCCACAGTCCCACCCACCTTAATTCATGACCATGGCTTGTGCGTATAAGTTTGCTGATTTCCCCCTTTCTATTTTGAATGTTTTGAACTCTGCATCTATTAGGTTGGTTATCTCCTCATTCCTTAGTTCTCCCACTGGAACCTTGATCTGTTTCCCTTTTTAGGCCATACTTCTCTGTCTCTTCAACTTGACAGGCTCCTCTTGTTTTCCTCTGTGTCTTAGGTAGAGCTGTCATACCTGTTACTTTCTAAGGGGTGGAGCCTTAGGTATTCATCAATGTCGGGGGACCCATTTTACCACGCTGTGGTGTGGTATGTAGGAGAGGAGTCTGAGGGAACAATGCCACTTACTCAGCACTTGCCCCTTTTCCAGGCACTTTTCCCACTTCCCAGGGACTGGCACCTCTCTAGCTGTTGCCCTGGCCATGGTTCCCAGAATGGGTGGGTCTGTGGACATTCCAGGACTGTGGGGGCCTCTAAACACATGGACTCTGCTGAGAGACTGGCACTATTAAAAGAAAACACTTCCACCCCCTCAAACCCTACTGGTTTTCAGTCAGAAGCAATGAGGCTTTATTTTCCCAAGTGCTGGAACTGTGAGCTGTGCAGTCTAGTTTGTTGCTGGGAGTGCTTCCCAGGTGTCCCTACTTTTTTTTTTAAAAAGTAGGCTTTCTGCCTGCTGACCACAACTGCAGAGCCTCCAAACCATGCCACCAAACTGCCTTCTCTCTGTCCCTAATTTGCCTATCCTACCTGTCTGGATGAGTGTTTCTTCCTTTTATCTTTGTTGGACTTCCATGCAGCTCGATTTTCTGGAATTTTCTGAAATTTCTGGAATTTCACTAGTGTCTCTAGTGAATTTCTGGTTGAAGTAGTGCATTCCTTCTTAGTTGTGGAGGGAGATGCAGCATGTCTACCTACGCCTCCATCTTGACCAGAAGTGTACGGATTTATTTTTAAGTAGAGGTAACACAGGAACACGGATTTAAGATGAAATATTTGATGTATTATTTATCATCTAGCAGGTTTTTAAAAAATATTCTAACCTTTAAGAATTACTTCACTGATTCCATATGAATTTGTTTTAGATTATAAATGTGTCTTTTACTTATAAATTTTTACATTGTATATGTGTATCATGTGTGTGTGACACATATTTGTTGTTTTATTATCAATATTTAATGGAAGAGTAAAAAAAGAAAGAAGTGTCTAAATTGATTCACTTTCAAAGGGTTTCTGACAGCTGAATTTGTACTGTATCTTGTCATATTATCATCAATGGACCAAGAATATCATGGATCCATTGGCTTGTCCTCATACCTCTTGCTTCTTGAGATAAGACACCCATGGCTCTGGCTGGCATCCTTATGGGGAATTGCAGCTCGGGAGAAGAAAATGTTTTGAATATTAAAATAACTTAAAAAGTAAAATAGAATATGGTGTGCGTCCTCTTACCTCTTCTGGCCTCTTATACTAACTATAATGTCAGAATGTCTCTGCTGAAGACAGATTGATATTGGACTTCAGCACAGTAGTATTCCCCTGCTGAAGCACTGATAGACCGGGCTATTTTTCACTCTATGAATTTTTGAAGAATACATACAATTACTATTTGAATTACCTGATAATGAAAATTGTTTTATTACTTACTATACTTATGCTTTTGAGGAGAGAGGGGAGGTAAAGACCAAATTTTGTTTTGTTATTTTCCTTGCAGTGTGTCCAAAATGTGATTTGGATTTCATCATGAACCATGTTGAGGGAGATTCTGTTTTAACAATGGGGTTAAAAACATCATTCTAGAAACACATTTCCTAAGATTGCGAAGAGACTGAAACAACATGTGCACATGAGTGAAATTTTGATTTCTAAGCTACATAATCTTTCTGAAATCACCCTAGACTTCTGAGTCTAGGGTTTAAAGTGAATAAAGATAGACTTGAAAATCTTTGGTGCCAAGACTGCATAGTTTTTTCCTCAATTTTAATTCAACTCTGTGGTCAGCTAGATTTAAGTTATTGCATTAAAAAGGTTATTTTTAAAGTTATTGAAGTATAATATACAAAAGTAAACAAATTCTAAATGTACAACTTGATGAATTTTCACAAAGGGAACACACTTTTGTCACCAGCATCCAAATAAAAAAATAGAACGTAACCTAAAGTGTTGAGGTATTTTTGTTCAAAAAGGCTTTGTTGGTGATACACTTCCTAGTCCTTTTGATTCTTTCTATAACCTTTACACATAGTATAGATTATTGCCTGTGCTCAAAATTTATAGCTCACAGCCTCCTCTTCTCCTTAGAGTTCTATGCAGTGATGTTAAAAATTTAATATTTCAGAAAAAACTCTTTTAACTTCCCCCCACCTTGTACCCACCAATTAATGTTTCCTAATCCCTGCATCATTTCCCCGTTTCTCCTTTTTCTCTCTCCCACCTGATAACCCTCCAAATGATCTCCATATCCTATGATTCTGATCTTATTCTGGTTGTTTTCTGTTTGTTTTATAATATTTTAGGTTATGTTGATAGTTGTGAGTTTGTTGTCATTTTAATGTTCATAATTATGACCTTTTTTTGTAAAGTTCCTTTAACATTTCATGTAATAAGGGCTTGGTGATGAAGAACTCCTTTAGCTTTACCTTGTTTGGGAAGCACTTTATCTGCCCTTCCATTCTGAATGATAGCTTTGCCGGGTAGCATGATGTTGGTTGTAGGTCTTTGCTTTTCATCACCTTGAATACTTCTTGCCTGCAAAGTTTCTTTGAGAAATCAGCTGATAGTCTTAAGGGAACCTCTTTATAGATAACTTCTTTCTTCTTGCTGCTTTTAAGATTCTCCCTTTATCTTTCATCTTTGGCATTTTAATGATGAGTGTCTTGGTGTTACCCTTTTTGGGTCTAACGTGTTTGGACTTTGTGCTTCCTGGACTTGTATGTCCATTTCTTTCACCAAATTAGGGAAGTTTTCTTTCATTTTATCACACAAGTTTTCAATTTCTTGTTTTTCCTCTTCTCCTTCTGGCACCCCTGTGATTCAGATGTTGGCATGTTTAAAGTCATCCCAGATTTTCCTAATCTTCTGCTCATCTTTTTCAATGCTTTTAATTTTGTTTTAAAGATTTTATTTATTATTTTTAGAGAGGAGGGAAGAGAAGGAAGCAGAGAGGGAGAGAAACATCAATGTATGATTGCCTTTCGCCTGCCTCCAGCTATGGAACTGGCTGGAGAGCTGGCTTGCAACCTGGTTATGTGCCCTGGCTGGGAATTGAACCACTGACCTTTGGGTTTGCAGGTTTGCACCTTTCCACTGAGCCACCAGCCAGGGCTTTTTCAATTCTTATTTCCTCACTATGTACTGCTTGACTGTTTATTTCTTCCTTATGTTCCAATTCATTGATTTGAACCTGTTTCCTTCCCTTCACCATTGTTTTTGTGTGGAATTTTCATTATTTCACCTAGTGTAGCCTTACTTCTTTTCTTCTGTATTTGCCTTACTCAAGCATATCTGTCAAATCTATGAGCATCTTTTATCACCAGCATTTTGAACTTTGCGTCTGTTAGGTTGGCCATCTCCTCATTGCTTAGTTTTCCTACCAGAACCTTGATCTGTTTCCTTTTCTGGGCCATACTTCTCTGTCTGCTCAACTTGACAGGCTCCTGTGTTTGCCTTTGTGGTACACTTGTTACGTTGTAAGGGGTGGAACCTTAGGTATTTGTCAGTATGTCAGTAAGGGGTGATCCGTTTCACCACATTATGGTGCTGTATGTGGGGGAGGGTTCTGAGAGGGAACAGTGCTGCTTGCTCAACACTTGGCCCCTTTTCCAAGCACTTCTTCCACTTTCTGTATGGGACTGGCATGCCTCTCTTAACTGTTGTCCTAACTGTTGTTCCCAGAGTGGTTGGGTCCACAGATGTTCCAGGACCGTGGGGGCCTCCAAACAAAACCACTCTGCTGAGAGACCAGCGTGATCTCCACCGCCCCAAACCCCACTGGTTTTCACAGTTGGAAGCAATGAGACTTGATTCAACCCTCCCCACCCGCTTTGGCACTGGAACCATGAGCTTGTGCGGTGTCCCTACTCCTCAGGTGTCCCTACTTTTTAATGTGTGACTGAACTTTCTGCCAGCCGGTTGCAGCCACCGCACCACCAAACTGTGTCCTCTCTGTTTCTGTTCTGCCCCATGCCACCTGTCTGGATAAGTATTTCTTCTTTATATCTTTGTTTGTTGGACTTATGTGCAGCTTGATTTTCTGGAACTTATCATCTTCAGTTTTGAGGTAGATGTATTTCTTCTTAGTTGTGGAGGGCAATGCAATGTGTCTACCTATACCTTCATCTTGGCCAGAAGTTCAGACTTGGTGAATTTTGGGGTAGCCATTTTAATAATGAAGATGGAAGAAAATATGCAACATTTTTTGGCATATTATGCTTTATTACCTCAAGAAAAGTAAAAATGCAAAAGAAACAAAACAATTGTTCAGTGTTTGGAGAAAGTGCTGTGACTAATTGAACATGTCAAAAGTGGTTTGTGAAGTTTCATGCTGGAGATTTCTCGATGGACAGGGTTCCTGACTCATGTAGACCAGCTGAACTTGATAGCAATCAAATCAAGACATTAAATGAGAACAATTACATTCTACCACACGAGATAAATCCAACATACTCAAAATACCTGAATCAATAAAGTTATAGGTGAAAGTGAAAAATAGGTCTTTTAATTTACAGGAAAAGCCATACAGATTTTTTGGCCAACCCAATAATTGTACTTTACTTCAGCTTGAATAAAGTGAGTGTGCCGGGCAGAGATCACTCAAAGTGTGGCTTAGCTGGGATTATGGATGATAGCATCTGCTGTCCCAGAGAACAAGCATTCCAGGAGACGGGACAGAAGCCAAAAGTCACTTCTGCTGACATTTATTGATTAAGTCAGTCAGTAAGCCTAGCTTGGACTGTAGAGGAATTAGACTCCACTTCTTGATAAAGCAAAAACAGCATCACATTGCAGGAGAGTACATGGAGTAGGACATAACTTTTGCAGCCATCTTTGGAAAATAAAATCTGTTACAGACATTGTAACAGCAAAGTATGTCACAATAACTGAGATTTCTAAAAATTGGATAATGGTGAAATATGATTTAAGTAAATTATGGTATTTATAAGGAAGTATTTTAGTATTAAGATATTTATCTTGATCAACGGTCTATTACTATCGCATATAACAGTGCCTAACACTAGTAGCAGTCTCCCATAAAATCACATGAATGAATTCCTTGAAGTGACTTGGTAAGTTGTCAGTCACTAACAGTTTTTATGGTGAGAGCTTAGCTTTTTTCTTATTTTCATATATATTTTACTTAGAAGTTAAGAACTATCAGAAATAAGTTATTAGTCATTTTCCAATGGAAACTACACTTTACTTTGAATCATGTATTTCTAAAATATATGCTTTATATCAATAGTTTATTTTTGCATTGTTATTCCTTCTGTTTAGTAGGAAAAGTCATGAGTTCTTGTTTCAACAACTGGCAAATCAGAAAATAGTATATATAATTTCTAATGTGGCATCCTAAATTATTTTGAAACATTTGAGAATAATCTACTTTAATGTTTTTCTTGTAGTAAATTAATAGGTGTTTGGTACTGGCTTGGAAAATATAAAATGGCCCATTTAAAATGGGCTCTGATTTAAATATATTCTTATAGAGGCATTGATGATGTGCCTTTTTTTTCCTTCTAGGTAGAGAAAGTATTAACATTCTAGTTTCAAGAAATGGCCACAGCAATATCTCTAATCTCACATGCTGTCATAGAAGTTTTCTGCTTTGTATCAATAGGTGGGATCTATTTCCTCTCCCCTTGCACTTGGCAGTCTATGATTGCTCCAACCAGTTGAGTACGATGGAAATAATGCTGTGTGGCATTTAAGGCTTTCTCTTAAGATGCATGTCCTTGGTTAATATCCAAAATTTATACAGAACATACAAAACTCAACTCTAAAAGAATGAACAATCTAATTTACAAATAGGCAAAGGACTTCTCCAAAGAGGTCGTAGAGATGGCCAATAGATGTATGAAAAGATGCTCAGTAGCACTTGAGCATCATCAGAGAAATGCAAATTAAAACCACAATATCACTTCACATCTGTCAGAATGTTGTTGTCAATAAATCAACAAACAACAAGTGCTGGTAAGGGTATGGAGAAAAGGGAACCTCTGTACACTGTTGGTGGGAATGCAGATTGGCGTAGCCACTATGGAAAGCAGTATGGAGTTACCTCAAAAAATTTCACACAAGTTTTCGATTTCTTGCTCTTCCTCTTCTCCTTCTGGCACCCCTGTGATTCAGATATTGTCATGTTTAAAGTTGTCCTAGAGATTCCTAAACCTCTATTCATTTTTTTTTCAGTTCTTATTTCTTCCTTCTGTACTAGTTGACTGTTTCTTCTTATGTTCCAGATCATTGATTTGAACCCTGGTTTCCTTCCCTTCACCATTGGTTTCATGTGGATTTTCTTTCATTTCACTTAGTGTTGCCTGCACTTCTTCCCTTCTGTGTTTGCCACACTGAAGCAAGTCTGCCAAGTTGGTGGGCATCTTTATTGCTAGTGTTTTGAACTTTGCAGTCTATTAGGTTGGCTATCTCCTTATCAATTAGTTCTCCCACTGGAGCCTTGATTTGTTCCACCTTTTGGACATACTTCTTTTTCTTCTGAATTTGACAGGCTCCTATGTTTGCCTCTGTGTCTTAGATAGAGCCCCTGTTATATTGTAAGGGATAGAGCCTTAGGTATTCATCAGTGATGAGTGAGATGTTTCAACCTGTTGTGGTGCTGTATTTTGGGGAGAGGTCTGAGGGAACAATGCTGCTTGCTTAGCACTCACCCCTTTTCAAGGCACTTGTCTCATTTCCTATATGGAACTGGTGACTCTCTAACTGTTGCCCTGGCCATAGTGTCCAGAAATGGAGGTCTGTGGATCTCCTAGGACTGTGGCCTCTCAACAAATGGACTCTGCTGACAGACTGGCAGTTTCTTGCTCCGCTCCAGCTCACCAAGTTTTCAGTCAGAAGTAATGAGGTTTTATCTTCCCCAGAGATGAAAACATGCGCTGCATGGTCTGTTCTAGTGCTGGGAGCATGCCGCAGGTGTCCCTCCCTACTTTTTAAAATATATGACTGCTTGCTGCCAGCCAGATAAGGCTGCTATGCCATAACCACCAAACCACATTCTTTGTCCCTGCTCTGCCCCTCCTACCAGTCTGAATGAGTATTTCTTCTTTATATCTTTGTTGGACTTCCATGAAGCTTAATTTTCTAGAACTTTTTGTTGCCTTCAGCTTTGAGGTAGTTGTATTCCATCTTAGTTATGGAGGGAGATGCACGGTGTCTACCTATGCCTCCATCTTGGCCAGAAGTCCTAATTGTGTCTTTACTTAGAATTCCTTTAACCTAGGTCCTGTTTAGCTCTTAA
Source organism: Noctilio leporinus (assembly GCA_004026585.1). Taxonomy (NCBI): domain Eukaryota; kingdom Metazoa; phylum Chordata; class Mammalia; order Chiroptera; family Noctilionidae; genus Noctilio; species Noctilio leporinus. The sequence goes on along the minus strand of PVIW01016934.1, from coordinate 5,454 downwards.
CACCATTCTACTGTGTACAAGAATTGCCTGGGGCATCTGTTAACATACAAATGCCTGTGCTGGATCCTCAGAAGTTCTCATTCCACAAGTCTGAAGACCTGGATAGGTCATTCAAAACAGTGCTTGAGAGTAAAGAGGTCACTATTAATAATGACATCAGGACTAAATAAATAAACTGGGAGTATCCTAATAGGCATACATGGATTTATGGTCACTCTGTATCTGGGATACAGATACTTTTTTTTTTTTTTAAATGGAGATTTAAAGTTTCATTGGAAAGTTTCTGCTGTTTTCTTCCTTGATTAGCTGGATTTCCTTTAGTCTCCTCAGGACTGTGGCTGTTTCCACTCTTCTGTGAATCAAGCTCAACTACAGTGCCCATAGAACTATCTATTAAAAGAAGGGAGATAGAATTTAGGGCTTCTAAACTTAGCTAGGAGTAACTTGAGGTGAGGTAGGGCCTGCTTCTTTAAAGTTGAAATTCATTTTTTCCTGATTTCACAGATACTGATTTTATTTGCCCTAATCTAAAAATCTAGGATTCCTCTGAAACTTTCTGTCATGTACATCCCAAACCACTCTTAATTCCTCCTAGTCTTCCTGGTTAAGCTGTGTCCCATTTCTCTTAGCTGCACATAATCCCCTTGATCCATTTCAGCCTTGCTTTTGCTTTCATTTAATGGAGTGACTTATTTACTTGTTTTGTTTTAAGTAAATTACAATGGAAGAATTTGAAAGAAAAAGTCTCTCTGAATTTCTTGCTCAGGATCTCTTAAGTTTGTCACCTGTACTTACATAAATGTTATGATACATAAGGAAAATGGATTTTCTATTTTGTAAACTGTTCTGATTATGACTGGAGGAAAATTATTATTATTAATACTACTGATAGAAATTAAATAATGTCTGTGGATCCATTGTCTCCAGTACTGCCTCTGTTATTATTTAATGATTCCAACTTAAATGATTTTATCTTTTTTTAAATCTTATGTTTTTAGTTTGTTAATCAATTTCTTTGATTTACTAAGTGGGAGAGTAGACAGAAGCAGGCATTCTGTGGGGTTCATTTCAAAATTGGGAAAGGGCTGAGAACTTATTAAGTATAAAAAGAAGAGTGGTTAAGTGAAATCTTTCATTTTTCTTATGTTTTGGGTCAAGATTTCAGAGTAGTGGTGGTTCTCTGAAGTCATCTCTAACAAACTAGATTAAGTGTAGGTAGGTCTTGGTTGAGCCTCATGTACATTTCTCTAAAGAAAGTTTCTCTAAAACTTTTTTTTTTGTAATTGTTTCTACTTTCTTTAATTATAAGAATTTCAAACAACACAATGGCAGAGAGAACAGTATTATGAACTTCCAAGTGAACATCACCCATCTATATCTCTGCTCATTCCTATAACCTATAAAATATTTTGTTGGTTATTGTTTAACACAACTATAGTATCATTGCATTTTAGTAAAAATTTAAGGAAAACTGTTCAGGACTAACCTTTCATCGTGTCTTGGAGACTCACCAGATGAATAGAAGATTCATCATAACATTTTTATTGTTTTATTTTAATAATGTGTTGATTGATTTATATATAGAGAAAGAAACATTGATTTGTTGTTCCACTTATTTATGCATTCATTGTTTGATTCTTGTATGTGCCTTGACTGGGGATCAAACCCATAACCTTGATGTATTGGGATGATGCTCTAACCAACTGAGCCATCCATCCAGGGCCTTTTAAGAAGTAGGTTATTCTGTTAAAGTAGTATATTGATAATCCATCCAAATAACACAAAGACTCATTTATACTTCAAATTAGGATACTTGAGGAGTGAAGGGGGAACTGTTAACAATTATACTAGGAGAGCAGTTGATACCTAGGACTGTCTTGAGTAGACTGGACTATGTGTGGTCCCCTATCCCAAAGTAATCATTTACTGATTAAATAGCTACTGTCATTTTTCCAGTGAGCTTTAAATAGTCAAAATGAGTCAAGTGGTTGCAAAGAGCATGATGAAGCCTATTCTAGAAAATTTTTTTACTTGTAAAAGAGAGTGATATGGCTAGATAAGTCTAAAGTTTTTTAAGTGCCTGTAGATTTCAACTTGGTTCTTTTTAAAGTTTTTCAAATTAAAAGTTTTTCAATTAGCCCTGGCTGGTGGCACAGTGGATAAGGTGCCGGCTTGCGAACCCAACAGTTGCTGGTTTGATTCCCCAGCCAGGACACATAACCAGGTTGCAAGCCAGGTTTCCAGCCAGCTCTGTAGCTGGAGGCAGGTGAAAGGCAACCACACAATGATGTCTCTCTTCCTCTCTGCCTCTCTCCCTTCCCCTCTCTCTGAAAATAATAAATAAAATTAAAAAAAAATGTTTTTCAATTACATTGATAGCTGTAGGAGGAGAGTAAGCAGAGGGGGAATGGTGGGAAGAAGGGGAAGGGACTAGTCAAAGAACATGTATGAATGATAGACATGGACAATGAAGAGGGGATTGACTACAGGTGAGAGGGGTGGGCTGGGTGGATGGGGGCAAAAGGGACAAAAAAGAAATTAGGACAACTGTAATAGAATAAACAATAAGTTACCATTACGATGGACATTCAGTATTATTTTATATTAGTTTTAGGTATATAGGATAGTAGTCAAACAATGATATAATTTACAAAGAGATCCCCCTGATAATTCTACCACCCAGCTGGCACCCATGCTTAGTTACTACAATATTATCGACTGTATTCCCTATGCTGTACTTTATATCCTTATGATTCTTCTATTACTACCAATTTGTACTTCTTAATCCCTTCACTTTTTTTATTTGGTCCTCAACTTGGTTCTTAATAACACTTCCATAAAGTTAGAAGTAGAACCACCAGACATAAATCACAAGTTAAAATGAGCCCCTTCAGGGACAGAGGGAAGGAAAAGGGGGATGGATGTAATAAAACAACAATAAAATTAAATTTAAAAATAATAATAAAAATAAAATAAAATGAGCCCCTTCTGGCCCTGGCTAGTAGCACAGTAGATAAGGTGCCGGCCTGCAAACCTAGGGGTCGCTGGTTCAATTTCCAGCCAGGGCACATAACCAGGTTGCACGCCAGATCTGTAGCTGGAGGCAGGTGAAAGGCAACCATACATTGATGTTTCTCTCCCTCTTTGCCTCGCTCCCTCCCTCCCTCCCTCTCTGGACATAAATAGAATTTTTAAAAATAAATAGCCCCTTCTTTTAAATTTGTCATTTATAGATTTAGGATTATTAGATCACAGGGAATCCAAACTAAACTGCATCGTAACATAGTTAAATAGAAGATGATAGCCAGTTTTAAAATGTCAAAGAGATTTTTTTGTTAAAGTTGCTAATTCACCATGATATTATATAAACTTTATATCCAGCATATATTGAAGTTAATTGTTAGCATTTCCAGATTAAAAATAAAAACTAGACCTCCCATATCTATTCTTCTTAAGAATATGATTTTTACTGTCCATATTATTCTCGGGGATATTCCTTCTGGTAGTCTTGTCATTGGTAATATTTTAAGCAACTGCCTTTTAAGAAAAAAGTATGCAACTCTGATTCCCTTGATCAGGAACTGAAGTCAGACTTTCAGAACAAGTTTCTGGTTTCCTTAGGTCAGCTCTTTGGAAGAAATAAGTGCTCTTTAAGTGTTGTAATTTCTTTTCCTTTGTTTTCTTTAACCAAAGTTTTATTTGTAACATCTTTTCCATAGATGAAAATCTTCATATCATCTAGTCCCTTGTCTCATTTTTAGCTTATTTACTGAATCAACTTCAAGTCTTTAATGTTTATGTGAAAAACATTATATTACACATGTCTTTTAAATGACTGACTTTAACTGTGTGCTTTTAAAAAGTTAGAACCATGCCCTGGCTGGTGTGTCTTAGTGGAATGGGTGCCAGCCTACAAATCAAAGGGTCGCTGGTTCAGTTTCTAGTCAGGGCACATTCCTGGGTTGCAGGCCAGGTCTCCAGTTGGGGGTATGCTAGAGGCAACCACACGTTGATGTCTTTCTCCCTCTCCTTCTCCCTTCCTTCCCCTCTCTCTAAAAATAAATAAATAAAATCTTGAAAAAAATTAAAAATTAGAACCAACCATTTATAATATACAGTACTTTGGAATTTTTTCCCACATAGTCCTGGTGGTATGGAAGTGAAATCATAGTGATGTATTAGGTTTAATTTGTTACACTAAAAAATGTGTTTCTGGTTGTTCTTTTTCCCCAGCTGTCCCTTTCCCTCCAACTGAACGGCTTACTCTGAAGGAAGTGTTTGAGAATGGGAAACCTAAAATTGATGTCCTCAAGAACCACTTGGTGAAGGAAGGGCGACTGGAAGAGGAAGTAGCCCTGAAGATAATCCGTGATGGGGCTGCCATCCTGAGACAGGAGAAGACAATGATAGAAGTAGATGCTCCAATCACAGGTAGGAGAAATACTTGCCTGGTGGTACTGAGATTTGAGCTAATTTAAGAAATGACCACACATAACCAACAAAAACATGCAGTCATTTTTCTAGGAATGATGAGACAGTTGGAGGATTTTTGTGCATTGAAGAAATAAAGTGTCTGTTATTTCCAGAAGGACTGTTCACTGTTGACAGACTGACAGCAGTTCCAGAGCAGCCCAAAAGTCAAGTGATTTGAAAGTTCAGCTGTGGTCCCTGTTTGTGTGATGCCCTTTCTTTCTTAAAACATGCTTTGCACCTCACCCTTTGTCTTTCTTTCCTCCTAGTGTGTGGTGACATTCATGGACAGTTCTTTGACTTAATGAAGTTATTTGAAGTTGGAGGATCACCTAGTAACACACGCTACCTCTTTCTGGGTGACTACGTGGACAGAGGTTATTTCAGTATCGAGGTAAAAATTGAACTGGCTATATTGGAACTACCATACTGTCTTTTTAGAAACAATTTACTTCTCATTCTTTAGTAGAAAAAATTAAAATGAGAACATTGACAGAATTTATAAAGTGATGGCAAAATGTTTTAAGTGATAAAAAAAATTGTTTCTCTTTTTTAGCCAGTAGAAAGTGACAAATAGAAGGCTGCTGTCAGGTCCACGAGAGTGAGAGAAGAAACAAGGGATCAGGCCATGAGTTTAAAAAGATTTATTTGGTCAGCTGTACAAGCAGGCTGAGACCAGGAAGGCAGGAAGGTGTCAGCAGCTAACAAAAGAAAGGCAGGGGTTTTTAAAGGGGACAAGTTGGGGGCAGGGAGCTAAAGAGACTCTCTGTTGATGGCTTTGGGGGGTGTTTGCTCTGAGAAGAGAGGGGCTTACTACAAGAGGGGAGTTACCAGGTTCTCATGGGCAGGCTAGCTATGCTTGAAGGGGACAGGCTTGGTCAGCAGACCAGGACATCTTTGAAGGACACAAGCTTGGCCAGCAGGCTGAGACATCTTAGAAGGGCGCAGGTAGTTACTATCATCAGCAGTTACTGAGGAGGCAGC
>PVIW01016933.1:0-15303 GCA_004026585.1 Noctilio leporinus | reverse complement strand
GTCAGTTCCTTGTAACTTCCCTGGAGTTCTTTGTAATTTCCCTGGAGTTCTTTGTAGTTCTCCTGGAGTCGTTTATAGTTTACATGATGTGGGTGAGCTCACTGAGCTTCTCTATCATCATTCTTTTGAATTCCTTATCTGATATTCCAGGTGCCTCTGTTTCATTTTGTGTTCTTTCTGGGGATTCTTCCTTTCCTTTGGTGATAGACTGATTCTTTATTTCCCCATTTTGGGTGTCTGTTCTTGTTTGCTTTTTATTTATTTATTTGTTTTTGTTGTTTCCTTGGGTTAACCTGCTTTGCTTCTTTGCCTTAGCTGAGCACCCTTCTGTGATAGGAGATTTGTGGAGTTCAGTGTTGCCATCTCCCAGATTTTCTCCACCTGCTGTTCTTGGTGTGTCCTTTATTTGGGTTGTCTGGTTGTATTCTGGACCTGTGGGCTTTTAGCAGAAACAGAAACAAAACAAACAAACAAGCAAAAAAATAAAACAAAAAACCAAACCAAACAAACAAAAAAAAAGCAACAGGAAAAAAGAAATAAAACAAATAATAATAATAAGAAGAAAGAGTTTAGATGGCTGTTCACCCTTTATAATCCCTGACTGGTCCAGATGGAGCCTGGACCTGAGGGCTTTTAGCGTAGAGGGGGAAAAAAAAAGGAAAGAAAAAAAAAAGGGAGAAAGTCACAAGAGAAAGAGAAGTCCGTATTAATAAAGAAAGGGTTTAGGTTTCTGTTCACCCTTTATGGTCTCTGTTTGGTCCAGGTGGAGCCAGGGCCAGTGGGTTTTATCAGGGAAAAAAGAAAGGAGAAAGAAAGGAAGAAAGGAAGAAAAAGGAAGAAAGAAAGAAAGAAAGAAAGAAAGAAAGAAAGAAAGAAAGAAAGAAAGAAAGAAAGAAAGAAAGAAAGAAAGAAGGAAGGAAAGAAAGAAAGAAAGAAAGAAAGAAAGAAAGAAAGAAAGAAAGAAAGAAAGAAAGAAAAGTGGGAGAAAGTCAGAAAACAAAGAGAAATAAATATTAATAAAGAAAGGGTTTAGGTGTCTGTTCCCCCTTTATGATTTCTGATTGGTCCAGGTGGAGCCAGAACCTGTGAGCTTTACCAGGAAGAAAAGGAAAAGAAAAACTTAAAAAAATAAAAAAAGGAAGGAAGAAAATAATAAAGAAAGGTTTTAGGTGGCTGGGGAAGGGAGGAATACTTAGATTGAGGACTGAGAATGCGTTATAGCCACAGAGTGAGTAGACTTTAATTCGAGAATAGGGGGAGGGTCTTAGGTGTTTAGGTGGATTGAGGTATTGGGGGTTAAGAATATGTGAAAAGTAACTTTTGCAAAGGATATGTTGGGGATTAATAGTTCATATTGCTCTTGGTATAACTCAGGTGCTTGAGATTAGCAGCAATCCCTTTCCTGAGGCTGCCTCTTTTTCTTGGTCTGGACTTTACAGTCTATAGTCTATATTCTAGCCAGTCTTGGCGCGTGGCAGGGCCTCTGATTGCCACAGTCAGGGCTGATTCATAGTGTCCGCCCCCAGGTAGGCTGGGCCTTCTGCAACCTGGCTGGGTTTTAGGGCTGCCGGTATTCTGGAGCCCGCAGGGTGCCCCCTCCCACTCCTGGCGGAGGTTCCTGCCCAGGACAAGCACCCAGCACCCTTGCAGGGCAGCTGGCTACTTTGCCAGTCCCTGTGACGACTGGTCCCACCCCCGCAGTTCCGGGAAAACGGCTGCCCCTGTCCGTCAACACTGTCCGGGGTCAGCCTACACTGTCCCGCCCTTCCAGGGCAGGCACCACTCCTCCAAGCCAACCAGCTCTCCGAGGAGTCCTTTATGTGGCCTCTGTGATGAGCCCCTCCCAGGCATGGGCAGTGCGGCCTTTGTCTCTGTCAATGGAGGGTCAGTTGCCCCTGCTACTAGTTCCCGGCTCGCCGGCTTGCCGTTTGGAGTTTCTGTGGAGTCTGGGGGCCTGTGTGGTTGCACAGGGGCTTCTAGCTGCTGTTTCCCCGGTGGCCCAGCAGCACCATTTTCAGCCCTCTGGCTGCCCTGGCCGATGCACTTCCCCGCTCCCCTGCTCCAGCTTCCCGCAGGACTCTTCTCCTCCTCCTCTAGACCTGCGAGGAGCCTCCTCTCCCTGTTGCAGGAGCGAGTCTCTCACACAGTCCCTCCCCTGCAAGAGTTCAATTCCACGTTCCCTATGTCGTTTGCCCTCACTGCCTGCACTTCACTGTTGAGACTTTCAGTTGCCAGGGAGCCTGGAGCTGGCCTCAGTCAAACACGCCCCTCTGGGTAGAGCCACCACTGCCCAGAGCTGACCTTAGCCCACCGGCTGGTAGGTAGGGAATGCCTCACCTACTGTCCTACTGGCCTCCTCTTCCTCTGGGCTGTGTTCCCCTGTGTCCAGATGCTGTCCACTCCAATTCCTAGGGTCCTGAAGATGTCTCACGCTCCTTATCTTGTCCTCTAGCTGCTTTGGTACTCGAGAATACCATCAGCACTGCTCTCTACTCTGTCACCGCAGGAAGCAACAGACTGATATTTCTCTTTCTCTCTCTCTCTCTCTTCCTTCCTCTCTTTCTTTTTAAAGGGAAGTTCTCCATAGTTAAGTGACGAGCCCTACATTCAAAGAGAAAAGTGTGTGCCGTGTGCTGGATGACCTTTCAACCTCCCCTCTGACTCCTAGGTCATTTCGTAAGGAATTTTCCCCTTTCTTCAGGTTACTTCCCTGCTCTCCCAGGCCTGGAGCCGACTCCAGGGAAACAAGATGGCCCATTTTCAGTTTTTTTGAGGAAACTCCATACTCTTTTCCATAGTGGCTTCACCAGTCGCATTCCCACCAACAGTGCACAAGGGTTCCCTTTGCCCCATATCCTCGCCAACACTTGTTGCTTGTTGATTTGTTAATGATTGCTATTCTGACAGGTGTGAGGAGGTATCTCATTGTGGTTTTAATTTGCACCTCTCTGATGGCTAGTGATGTTGAGCATACTTTCATATGCCTTTGGGCACCCCAAAGTATGCCCTCCTCAGAGATGTATCTGTTCAAGTCCTTTGCCCAATTTTTAATTGGGGTGTCTGTCATCTTCGTGTTGCATTGTATAAGTTTTTATATATTTTGGAGACCAAACCCTTGTCTGAGGTATCATTGGTAAATATGTTTTCCCACACTGTTGGTTCCCTTTTAATTTTACTGATATTTTCTTTAGCTGTACAGAAACTTTTCAGTTTGATATAGTTCCTTTTGTTTATTTGTTCCTTTATTTCCTTTGCCTTTGGAGAATTATCAGTGAAAATATTTCTGGGTAAGATATCAGAAATTTTACTTCTTGTATTTTCCTCTAGGACTGTTATGGTGTCACAGCTTATGTTTAAGTCCTTTATCCATCTCGAGTTTATTCTGGTGTATTGTGTAAGTTGGTAATCTAGTTTTATTTATTTATTTATTTATTTGCATGTCCCTGTCCAGTTCCCCTAATACCACTTGTTGAAGAGGCTATTTTCACTCTATTTTATATTCTTTCCCCTTTTGTTGAATATTAATTGACCATAAAGTCCTGGGTTTATTTCTTGGCTCTCTATTCTGCTCCATTGATCTACAGTATCTATCTATTCTTATGCTAGTACCAGACTGTTTTGATTACAGTAGCTTTGTACTATAGTTTGATATCTGGTATTATGATTCCTCCTACTTTGTTCTTCTCTCAAAATTGCTGTGGCTATTCAAGGTTGTTTTTTGACTTCATATAAATTTTTGAAATATTATTTCTAGATCTGTGAAATAGGTGATTAATTTTTAATAGGGATTGTGTTGAACCTCTAAATTGCTTTGGTTAGTATTTTAATAATATTAATTCTTCTTATCTATGAAAGTGGTAAATACTTTCATTTATGTGTATCCTCCTTAATTTTCTTCAAATCCTCCTGTATTTTCCCAAGCACAGCTTTTTTTTTTTTTTCCCCTCCTTGGTGAAGTTTATTCCTAGGTACTTCATTTTTTTCTTGTTGTTGTTGTTTGCTATAGTAAATGGGATTTGTTTTCTGGTTTCTATCTCTGATATTTCATTGTTGGTGTATAAAAATGCCTCCAACTTCTGCATTTTGACTTTGTATCTAGCACTATTGCAAAGTTAACTTACTAGGTTGAATAGTTTTTTGGTGGAGTGTATAGAATTTTCTATGTATACGATCATACCATCTGCAAATAATGACAGTTTTACTTCCTCCTTTACAACTTGGATGCCTTTGATTCCCTTTCATTGTCTGATTGCTGTGGCTTGGACTTCCAAAACGATGTGGAATAGAAGTGGAGAGAGGGACACCCTTGTTTTGATCCTGATCTTAAGGGGAAGGCTTTTAGTTTTTGCCCATTGAGTGTAATGTAACTGCAGCTAGCTTTCTCACATATGGCCTTTATTATGTTGAGATATGCTTGGTCTATTCCCACTTTGCTGAGTGTTTTTATTATAAATTGGCGCTGCACTTTTTCAAATGCTCTTTCAGCATCTATTCATATGATCATATATTTTTTGTCTTTCATTTTGTTTATATGGTGTATTGTTTACTGATTTGTGAATATTACACCATCCTTGCATCCCTGGGATGAATCCCATTTGATCATGGTGTATGATCTTTTTAATGTATTGCTGGATCCTATTTGGCAGTATTTTGTTGAGGATTTTAGCATCAGTGTGCATGAGTGGTACTGGCCTGTAGTTTTCTTTCTTTGTTATGTCTTGGCCTGGTTTTGATATTAGAATAACACCAGGATCATAGAAAGAACTCAGAAGTCTTTCTTCTTCTTGGATTTTTTGGAATAAAGAGAGGATAGGAGTTAGTTCTTCTCTAAATGATTGGCAAAATTTACCTGTCCAGTCCAGTGCTTTTGTTGTGGGGGAGGGTATTACTGCTTCAATTTCAGTAGTTGTTATTGGTCGATTCAGACTTCCTGCTTCTTCTTGATTCAGTTTTAGAAGATTATATGTCTTTAGAAATGTGTCTTTTCACTCAGTCAGATTTCTTGACATATAGCTGCTCATCGTAATTTCTTACAGTCCTTTATATTATTGTAGTATCAATTGTGATTTCTCCTCTGTCATTCCTGATTTTTTTTTTTTTTTTTTTTAATTTGGGCCCTATCTCCTTTTTTCTTGATGAGTCTAGTTAAAGGCTTGTCAACTTTGTTTATCTTTTCATGGAACCAGCTCTGGGATTCATTGACCCTTTGAATTGTTCTTTTAGTCTGTGTTTTAAATTCTGCTCTCATCTTATTTCCTTTCATCTGCTAGCTCTGGGCTTTGTTTGTTCTTGCTCCTCTAGTTCATATAGCTTTATAGTTAGATTATTTATTTGAGATTCTTCTAACCATTCTAGGTAGGCCTGTATTGCTATGTATTTCCCTCTCAGAGCTGCCTTTGCTGTGCCCCATTGGTTTTGGAGTGTTGTGTGTTCACTTTCATTTGTTTCCAGAAACTTTTTGATTTCTTCCTTGATTTCATTGTTAACCCAATCATTACTTAATAGCACGTTATTCAATCTCCATGAATGTGAATGTTTTTGCTTTTTTTCCCCTTGAGGTTGGTTTCAAGCCATTGTGATCTGAGAAGATGCTTCCAATAATTTCAAATTTCTTGAAACTGTGGAGGCTTGCTTGGAATCCTACCATATGGTCTATCTTTGAGAATGTTCCATGTACATTTGAAAGGAATGTGTATTTGTGTATTTTGCTTCCTTGGGGTGAAAAGTGATAACACTTTTAGTTTTTTGCCCATTGAGTGTGATGTTGGCGGCAGATTTCTCATATATGGCCTTTATTCTGTTGAGGTATGCTTGGTCTATTCTCACTTTGCTGAGTGTTTTTATCATGAATTGGTGCTGTACTTTATCAAATGCTTTTTCAGCATCTATTGATATGATCATATGGTTTTTATCTTTCATTTTGTTTCTGTGATGTGAATTATTGATTTGTGAATATTATATCATCCTTGCATCCCTGTTTTATCTAGCCTGGCACATTCTCCCTGGCACCTTGTTTCTTCCTCATTTGCTTAACTATTAAGTAGTAGTTACACTTATACCATCCTACATTTAAGGATGATGTGGCCCCTGGTGAAAATGAGTTAGATACCCCTGCTCTTGATCTTGATCAGTGAATGCAATTGATTACATCAGCCTCATGGTTGCCTTCAAAGGGCCAAATGTAATTTTAAGATTATATAAGTGTTAACTACTCCTTAATAGCTAAGTGAGCCAGGTAGAAGCAAGGTGCTGGGCCAAAGGTGCCAGGCCAGATAAAACAGGGTGGCTGACTGAATTCGCCCCACGGGCCTTGAGTTTACAATCCGTGATCAGTGTTGTTCAATGCCATAATATCCTTGGTGTTACTTCTTTCTTTTTCTTTTTTCTTTTCATTTGGAAGATCTGTCCATTGTTGATAATGGGGTGTTAAAATCCCCTACTATGTGTGTATTACTGTCAATATCCTTCTTGAAGCCCTTCAAAATGTTTCTTATATATTTAGGTGCTCCTATATTTGGTGAATATATATTAACAAGCCTTATGTCTTCTTGATGGATTGTTCCCTTAAGTATTATAAAATGCCCATCTTTGTCTCTTTTGATGGTCTTTGTTGTGAAAACTATTTTGTCTGATGTAAGTATTACAGCTTTTTTTTTTAATGTGCATTTGTTGGAAATATTTTTTTCCATCTCTTCACTTTCAGTCTGTGTAGATATTTTGTTCTGATGTTAATCTCCTGTAGAAAGCATATATGTGGGTCCTGTTTTCTTATCCTGTATCTTTTGATTAGAGCATTTAATCTACTTACTCTTAAGGTTATTATTGATAGGTACTTATTGTTTGTGATTTTTTTCTTTTTGTACCTGTTTTCCTCTCTCTCTCTCTCTCTCTCTCTCTCTCTCTCTCTCTCTCCATCTACCTCTTCTTATAGCAGTCCCTTTAGCATCTCTTGCAATGCTGGTTTGGTGGCGATATATTCTTTTAGCTTTCTTGTTTGTCTTGAAAACTCCTTATTTCACCTTCCGTTTTGAATGAGAGCCTTGCTGGGTAGAGTAGTCTTGGTTGTAATCCTTTGCTTGTCATTGCTTGGAATATTTTTTACCATTCTTTTCTGACTTGTAGTGTTTGTGTTGAGAAATTGGCTGACAGCCTTATTGGAGCTTCCTTGTATGTTGTTAGCTGTTTCTTGCTGCCTTTAGGATTCCCTCTTTGCCTTTGAATGTTTCCACTTTAATTACGATGTGTCTTGGTGTGGGTCTTTTGGGTTAATCTTCATTTGGATGCTCTGTGTTTCCTGAACTTGTATCTCTTTCTCTCTCACCAACTTCGGGTTGTTTTCTGTCATTACTTTTGAAACTGGTTTTATATCCCTTACTCCTCTTCTTCTCTTTCTGGTATTACTATTACCATCACATCTCATACATTGTTATTGATCTGCTCCTAAAACAGAATCACCAGTCCAGGCAAAATAACCACACCTTCAAAAATATCCTATACCCTCAATCACACTTTCCACCTCATATGACCCAAATAAAATACCCACACCCTCAAAGTCAACTCCAATCCCCAGTCACACTCTCACCTGCACATGAGCCAGTATTTATAAGGATGTAAAGAGATTAGGCTATTATCAAAAGGAAAAACAGCTGAGTTTACTGACTAAATAATAAATCATTTTTGACAGGTGAGAATGAAGAGCAATGATAATAGAAGTGGCAGGGCAATGAGAGAAAGAAATCAAAATCTTACATCTTACATAGAAATGGGGGTGAAGAATCAGAATGAAGCAGAAAAGGGCAAGTGTATAGTATTAAGCTTAAGCAGAAGTTATATATATATATAAATATGTATGCATATACACATATACATGGATATATAGATACTGTGTGAGAGTACAAACACACACATAAAAAATAAAATAAGGACCGGCATGTAGACTCCCACAAAAACTTGAAATTGTGCCACTGCACCACCCAGGGAGAGGGCAGCTCAGAGCCCCGGCGAGTGGGGAGGCCTAACCCCAGGCACCCACACCAGTGCACAGGCTCCCACAAAAACTCGAAATGGCACACCAGGAACTTGCAGCTGGTGCAACTAGCATACCCATTGCAGGCAACAAAGGCCTCCTTGAGGAGCTGGAGGGGGAAGAGTAGTGTTAGCCAGCAGACTGTGCTGCGGACCCTCTGGGGAGCCAGGCACACATTACAGAGGTGGCAGTGAAAAACTCCTCAAAGAGCTGGACTGCTAAGAGGGTTAGCGTTAGCCCAGGGGGAGCCAGGTGGTGTTTGCTGACTTCCAGGAGCTACAGGGGTAGGGCCAGCCATCACAGGAGCCAGAGAGGTGGCAGGTCAATCCCCATTGGAGCCAGTGCCCATCATATGCAGGAACCTCCTCTAGGAGCTAGAGGGAAAGGAGCAGCCATAGACACCACAGAAGCACCCTGCAGGTCTTCACACAGAACCAATGAGAGAAGGGAGGGCCCCAAAACACCAGCAGTGCAGAAACCCAGCTAAACTACTGGAGACACAGCCTACCTGGGGGCAGGCACTCAGAATCAGCCATGACTGTGACAGCCATAGGCCCTGCCACTCCAAGACCACACAGCTTGATTGTAGACTGCAGAGATGTGATCAAGAAAAAGAGGCAGACTCAGGAAATGGATGGCTGCTAATCTCAAGCACCTGAGTTACACTGAGAGCTACATGAACTATCAATCCCTAACATATGCTTTTTAAAAGTTACTTCCAAGCCTCACAATTAGTGCATTTTAAGTAAATACTGTTTATACCACAGTGTATCCCAACTCACATATTTTCACTCCTCCCCTATCTCAATCCACCTAAATACCCAAGACCCTCCTCCCACTCTTGTTGTAAAGTCTACTCATTCTTGTGCCACAACTCATTCCCAGTCCTCTATCTAAGTATTCCTCCTCTCCCCAGACACATAAACACTTTCTTTTCTTTTCTTTTCTTTTTTTTCCTTTTCTTTTCTTTTCTTTTCTTTTCTTTTCTTTTTTCTTTTCTTTTCTTTTCTTTCTTTTCTTTTCTTCTCTCTCTCTCTCTCTCTCTCTCTCTCTCTCTCTCTCTCTCTCTCCCCTTCTTTTTGTGGTTGCACTACTAGGAACTACACATTCTTTGTTTTTGCTCAAAGAACACAGGTCCTGGCTCCACCTGGATGAATCAGGGATTATTAGGGTGAACAGGGAGGTAGATGTGCCAACTATATATATAGGCTTATACTGTTCACTCACATTTGAGGCTTTCTGATTCTCCCTCTCCTCATTTCTATAGAATGGTTTTCTCTCTCATATCCCTGCTATCTTTGCTACTCCTCAGCACCCTTCAAAATTATCTATATTTTAGTCAACTTAATCATTTTTTACCCCATACAACAGTTTTAATATATCTACATCCCTATTAAGACTGGCTCAGTTGCAGCTGAGGCTGTGATTAAAAGCAGGGGTTACCTTGGAGGGTATAGGTATATAGCTAGGTTCATAGGCAATCAAAAGGGGGCTTAAAGGAGAAAGATATCTCTGAAGGTATGGTTATTTTGCCTGGTATGGGGGTTCTGTATTAGGAGCAGCTCAAAAACAGTGTATGTGAAAGGACAGAAGGAGTATCTCTCAATCAGTCAACTGGAAGGAAGGGAGCTAACACATACAACCAATCAAAAATACAGACAGCCCAAGTTAACGACATAAAGTCCACCCTAAGAGCAACAAGTGGAGGAAATATAGGAGACTGCAACACTGAACTCCACAAATATCCTAACACAGAAGGGTGCTCCACAAAGGCAGGGAAGCAAAGCAGATTAATCCAAGACAAAAACAAGCAACAACAGATGCCCAAAATGGGGAAAAAAGAATCAGTCCATCACCAAAAAGACAGGAAGAATCCCCAGAAAGATCACTAAATGAAACAGAGGCAAACAAACAATCAGATATGTAATTCAAAATAATAATGATAGAGAAGCTCAATGAACTCGGCCAGCTCAAAGAAAACTATAAACAACTCCAGGGGAGTTGCAAGGAACTTACTGAAAGCTACACCAGCTTTAAAAAGGACTTAAAAAATGTAAATAAGAGCCAGGAGGAAATGAAGAATACCATTTCTGAATCGAAGAATACAGTAGAAAGAATCAACCATGGGCTAGAGGAAGCAGAGGATCAGATCACCAAGCTGGAGGACAAAGTAGAAAAATATTCCAAGACAGTGCAAGAAAATGAAAAAAGGCTGAACAAGAATAAAGAGGTTTTAAGAGAGCTGCAGGACAACATGAAATTAAATAATATCACTATCATAGGGATATCAGAAGGAGAAGAGAAACAAGGAATGGAAAACCGGTTCAAAAAAGTAATGAGAGAAAATTTCCCTAGCATGATGAGTAAAAACATTTCAAGTTCAGGAAGCACAGAGGGTCCCAATGAAGATCAACCCAAACAGACCAACTCCAAGGCACATTATAATTAAATGGCAAATTTCAGAGACAAAGAGAGAATCCTAAAGGCATCAAGAGAGAAACAGCAAATAACATATAAGGGGGCTCCAATAAGGCAATCAAATGATTACTCAACAGAAACAATACAAGCCAGAAGGGAATGGCAAAAAATATTCCAGGTAATGGGAAACAAAGGCCTGCAACCAAGAATACTCTACCCAGCAAGGCTCTCATTCAAGATGGAAGGAGAAATAAGAAGTTTCCCAGACAAAAGAAGACTAAAAGAATTCATCTCTATCAAACCAGCATTGCAAGAAATGCTAAAGGGTCTGTTAAAAAAAAAGAAAGAAAGAAACAGAGAGAGACAAAGAGGAACATAGATACAAAGTGGGACAATGGCAATAAATAAGTATCAATCAATAATTATTCTAAATGTAAATGGATTAAATGCACCAATCAAAAGACATAGGGTAGCTGAATGGATAAAAAACATGACCCAGAGAGGGAAGATGGTGACAGAGTAGAGAGCAGTGCTGATGGTGTTCTCGAGTACCAAAGCAGCTAGAGGACAAGATAGGGAGTGTGAGACGTCTTCAGGACCCTAAGAATTGGAGCGGGCAGCATCTGGACACAGGGGAGCACAGCCCAGAGGCAGAGGAGGCCAGCAGGACAGTAGGTGAGGCGTTCCCCACCAACTGGCCGGCGGGCCGAGGTCGGCTCTGGGCAGGGGCGGCTCTGCCCAGAGGGGTGCGTTTGACCAAGGCCAGCTCCAGGCTCCCAGGCGACTGGAAGTCTCAACAATGAAGTGCAGGTGGCAAGGGTAAACGCCATAGAGAATGCAGAATTGAACTCTTGCAGGGGAGGGACTGTGTGAGAGACTCACTCCAGCAACAGGGAGAGGAGGCTCCACAAGGGTCTAGAGGAGGAGGAGAAGAGTCCTGCAGGAAGCCAGAGCGGGGGAGTGCACCGGCGGGGTGGCTAGAGAGCCAAAAACGGAGCTGCTGGGCCACCGGGGAAACAGCAGCTAGAAGCCCCTGCGGGGGGGGAGGCCCAGCCCTGCGCAACCACACAGGCCCCCAGGCTCCACAGAAACTCCAAATGGCGAGCCTGCGAGCCGGGAACTAGTGGCGGGGGCAGCAGACCCGCCATTGCTGGAGACAAAGGCCGCACTGCCCACACCTGGTAGGGGCTCATCACAGAGGCCACATAAAGGACTCCAAGGAAAGCTGGTTGGCTTAGAGGCGTGGTGCCCACCCCGGAAGCGGGGGACAGTGTAGGCGGACCCTGGACAGTGTTGACTGACAGGCCCGGCCTCCTCCCAGAACTGCAGGGGTGTTGCTAGTTGTCACAGGGACCAGAGAAGTTGCGGGCTGCCCTGCAGAAGTGCTGGGTGCTCGTCCTGGGCAGGAACCTCCGCCAGGAGTGGGAGGGAGCGCCCTGCGGGCTCCAGAAAACCGGAAACCCTAAAATCCAGCCAGGCTGTGGAAGGCCCAGCCTACCTGGGGGCGGACACTCAGAATCAGCCCTACTATGACAATCAGAGGCCCTGCCACGCGTCAAGACCTGCTAGAATATAGACTATAGACTGTAAAGTCCTGACCAAGAAAAAGAGACAGCATCAGGAAAGGGATTGCTGCCAATCTCAATCACCTCAATTATACCGAGAGCAATATGAACTATTAAGCCCCAACATATCCTTTGCAAAAGTTACTCCTCACATATCCTTAATCCCCCCCATACCTCAATCCACCTAAATACCCAAGACCCTCCCCTACTCTCAAATTAAAGTCTATCCACTCTGTGGCTATAATGCATTCCCAGTCCTCAAACTAAGTATTCCGTATTCCTCCCATCCCCAGCCTTTCTAAACCCTTTCTTTATTATTTTCGTCCTTCCTTTTTTATTTTTTTTTTTTTAATTTTTCTTTTCCTTTTCTTCCTGGTAAAGCCCACAGGTTCTGGCTCCACCTGGACCAATCAGATATCATAAAGGGGGAACACACAGCTAAAACGTTTCTTTATTAATATTGATTTCTCTTTGTCTTGTGACTTTCTCCCCCCATCCTTTTCTTCCTTTCTTTCTTCCTTTCTTTCTTTCTTTCTTTCTTTCTTTCTTTCTTTCTTTCTTTCTTTCTTTCTTTCTTTCTTTCTTTCTTTCTTTCTCCTTTCTTTTCTCATTGATAAAAACCACGGGTCCTAGCTCCACTGGGACCAAACAGAGACCATAAAGGGTGGACAGAAACCTAAACCTTTTCTTTATTAATATTGATTTCTCTTTCTCTTGTGACTTTCTCCCTTTTTTTCTTTCTTTCTTTTTATTTTCTTTTTTCTTTTTCTTTTTCCTCTGCTAAAAGCCCTCAGGTCCAGGCCCCATCTGGACCACTCAGTGTCTATTAAGGGTGAACAGCCATCTAAACCCTTTCTTATTATTATTATTATCATTTTTATTTCTTTTTTCCTTTTGCAATTTTTTTTGGTTTGTTTGTTTGGCTTGGTATTTTGTTTTTGGTTTTGTTTGTTTGATTGTGTTTGTTCTTTGTTCTTGTTTCTGCTCAAAGCCTGCAGGCCCAGAATAGAACCAGAGAGCCCGAATAAAGGACACACCAAGAACAGCAAGTGTAGAAAATCTGGGAGATGGCAACACTGAACTCCACAAATCTCCTATCAAAGAGGGGTGCTCAACTAAGGCAAGGAAGCAAAGCAGGTTAACCCAAGGAAAGAACAAAAATAAATAAATAAATAAAAAGTAAGCAAGAACAGACACCCAAAATGGGGGAAAAAAAGAATCAGTCCATCGCCAAAAGGAAAGGAAGAATCCCCAGAAACAACACAAAATGAAACAGAGGCACCTGGAATATCAGATAAGGAATTCAAAAGAATGATGATAGAGAAGCTCAGTGAGCTCACCCATATCAAAGAAAACTGTAAACAACTCCAGGAGAACTACAAAGAACTCCAGGGGAATTACAAAGAACTCCAGGGAAATTACAAAGAACCCCAGGGGAATTACAAAGAACTCCAGGGGAATTACAAAGAACTCCAGGGAAATTACAAAGAACTCCAGGGAAGTTACAAGGAACTTACTGAGAACTACAACAGCATGAAAAAGGACATGGAAACTATCAATAAGTGCCAGCAGGAAATGAAGAATACCATTTCTGAATTGAAGAATACAGTAGAAGGAATCAACAGTAGGCTAGAGGAAACAGAGGACCGGATCAGCGAGGTGGAGGATAATGTAGACAAATACTCGAACACAGTACAAGGGAATAAAAAAAGGCTGAGCAAGACTGAAGAGGGGTTAAGAGAGCTGCAGGACAACATGAAACGTAACAACATCCGTATCATAGGGATACCAGAAGGAGAAGAGAAACAAGGAATGGAAAACCTGTTCAAAAAAGTCATGATAGAAAATTTCCCTAACATGATGAGTGAAAACATAAATCCAGTTCAGGAAGCACAGAGGGTCCCAATGAGGATCAACACAAACAGACCAACACCAAGGCACATTATTATTAAAATGGCTAATTTCAAAGACAAAGAGAGAATCCTAAAAGCATCAAGAGAGAAAAGACAAATAACATACAAAGGGGCTCCAATAAGGCTATCAAATGATTATTCAACACAAACAATTCAAGCCAGATGGGAATGGCAAAAAGTATTTCAAGTCATGGTCAACAAAGGCTTGCAACCAAGAATACACTACCCAGCAAGGCTATCATTCAAGATAGAAGTAGAAATAAGGAGCTTCCCAGAAAAAAAAAGACTGAAAGAATACATCTCTACCAAACCAGCATTGCAAGAAATGCTAAAGGGTCTGCTCTAAAAATAAGTAAACAAATAAAATGAAGAAACAGAGAAAGCCAAAGAGGAATACAGACACAAAGGGAGAAAATGGCAATGAATAAGTATCAATCAATAATAACCCTAAATGTAAATGGATTAAATGCACCAATCAAAAGACATAGGGTAGCCGAATGGATAAAACAACATGACCCACATATATGCTGCTTTCAAGAGACCCACCTCAGAACAAAAGATCGACACAGATTGAGAGTGAAGGGATGGAAAATTATATATCCATCAAATGGACATGAAAAAAAAAGCTGGAGTAGCAATACTGATTTCAGATAAAATAGATTTTACAATGAAGGACATAAAAAGGGACAAAAATGGACATTTCATAATACTTAAGGGAAAAATACATCAAGAAGAAATAACTCTGATAAACATATACACACCCAAAATAGGAGCTTCGAAATATATAAGGAAAATCTTGGAAGACTTTAAGAAAGACATAGACAGCAACACACTAATAGTAGTGGATTTTAATACCCCACTATCAATAATGGACAGATCTTCCAAACAAAAAATCCCCAGAGATGTTGTGGCATTGAACAACACTCTACAGGAAATGGACCTAACTGATGTATACAAAGTCTTTTACCCCAAAGAAGCAAAATACACATTCTTTTCAAATGCACATGGATCATTCTCCAACACAGACCACATGGTATGTCACAAGACAAGCCTCCACAAATACAGGAAAATTGAAATCATACAAAGTATCTTCTCAGATCACAATGACTTGAAACTAGAAACCAGTCTCAAGGGAAAAACCAAAAAATTATCTAACTCATTGAGACTGAATAACATGCTTTGAAGCAATGAAGGGGTCAACAATGAGATCAAAGATGAAATCAAAAAGTTCCTGGAAACAAATGACAATGAACACACAACAGCCCAAAACCTATGGGATACAGCAAAGGCAGTTCTCAGGGGGAAATTTATATCAATACAGGCCTTCCAAAAAAGGTTACAAGAAGTTTATAAAAACAACCTAACCACAAAGCTGCAAGAA
>PVIW01016932.1:0-15333 GCA_004026585.1 Noctilio leporinus | reverse complement strand
TTTAATTTGCATCTCTCTGATGACTAGCGATGTTGAGCATTCTTTCATATGCCTCTGGGCCCTTTGTATATCTTCCTCAGTGAGTTGTCTGTTCAGGTCCTTTGCCCATTTTTTAATTGGGCTGTCTGTCTCCCTGGTGTTGAGTCACATTAGTTCTTTGTATATTTTGGAGATCAGACCCTTGTCTGAGGTATCATTGACAATTATGTTTTCCCATACAGTTGGTTCCCTTTGAATTTTGCTGATATTTTCTTTAGCTGAACAGAAACTTTTCAATTTCATATAGTCCCATTTGTTGATTTGTTCTTTGATTTCCTTTGCCCTTGGTGAAGTATCAGTAAACATATTTTTGCATAGGATATCTGAAAGTTTACTGCCTATATTTTTCTCCAGGACCTTTATGGTGGCACTGCTTATGTTGAAATCCTTTATCCATCTTGAGTTTATTTTGGTGTGTGGTGTAAGTTGGTGGTCTAGTTTTATCTTTTTGCATGTTGCTGTCCAGTTCTCCCAACACCATTTGTTGAAGAGACTGTTTTTACTCCATTGGATGTTCCTTCCCACTTTGTCAAATATGAGTTGACCATAGAGTCCTGGGTTAATTTCTGGGCTCTCTATTCTGTTTCATTGATCTATATGTCTATTCTGATGCCAGTACCATGCTGTTTTGATGACAGTAGCCTTGTAGTATTGTTTGAAGTCCGGTATTGTGATTAGGTTTCACATTTTTTAAAGAAACTGTTTATTTTCCATCAATCTTACTTCCAATCTGTTAAGTGTTTATGGTAGACCTATCTGAGACCTCTCAGTGGTTGTTCCTACTCACTCAGTGACCTGCTCAGTGGGGCTGCAGACCAGCCTTCATTGGCAGGCTGAGCACCCAGTCTTCAGTAGGAAATTGCTCCATAGACACAGAGAGCTCTTGCACTCCTTTGGATCGATCAGTCAGCAACCTAGGGCTGAGCAGCAGTGGACTTGGAAGCTGGAACAGTCCATTCACCCTGAAGTTCCTCCTTGGTCACAGCCTTTTCAGCAGTGGCCTGCCCTTCCTTCTCAATCTAGCATGACCTTGCATGAGTGTTCATAGGAAATGGTGCCTCACATGCACAGAACTTCCTGGGCCAGCATCCACAACATCAGACCTAGTGAGTGAGCTGCCTTGTTGTTGCAAGGGATGGTGATGTCCACATAGCACAGAGGAGAGTCTGTTACACAGAGCAATGGTAGGCAGGTTAATGCAAGACACCTCACTGAGTGGCTGGTGGTCAGCCCTAGGATCAGTAACTACCAGCAATCTCAGCTCCCAGAGGCTGCCTGGGGCTGGTTAGTGAAGGTTCCCGGGGTGAAGCAGCCAGCAATAGGAGTGGCTCCAGTGGCAGCTGCAAACTTCAGCACAGCAGGCTGGCCAGTGTTCCTGGACAATATGACACTGACATCAGGGGTTTTGCAATGGCTACAATGGGCACATGCTGCCAGCAGAAGCTTCCCTTAGGTTCTGTTCAGATTTATGATTTACATGCCATCACCTTTCCTTTTGTAGATGAAGTCAAGGTTGGTGCCCCCTGAATGGGTTCCTGTGGCAAGGAATTGAGGACATCCTTCTTCTTCATTGGCAGGACACTGAGGCCTCCAGATATTGTGAAAGTTTCCGTTTAACTTAAATGGGAACCAAGAACAATGCTGTACAGGCCCTTCTCTTGGTAGCACAAAAAAAGTGAGGTTTCATATTTTTATGGAATGAAATTATATGATGGACTAGTAGCCAAGTGAAGATTTTTCCACATGAGTCATACACTTTTTATTCTTCTATCTAAAACTAAGAACAAATTATTTATAATCATATATGATTTTGAGAAGAAATGATTCTTTAGAATTCCATGTTGCCATGAACTAAACTGAAAATTTGAAATATTTCTGATCAATGTTGTGAGGCTAGGAAAAAGGAGAAAGAGGAAAACTGTCTAGACAATAAAAGTAGCAGAAAGCTTTAAAAAAATCATTACTTAAATTGTATAGAGAAGATGAACTTTAAAATTGGAAATTACATGACAGAATAAAAGGAGCAAGTTTGAAAACAATATGATTAAAATTCCACAATTTCTGATTTTGAGTTACGTGGCCCAGAAATCAAGGTCATATTTTTGCATGCAGTTTGATTGTCCCATGTGTACCTGCCATTTGGAGGACTCTTTTGAGAGCTCCCTTTATGTCTTTGTTTCTGATACTGTAAATGAAGGGGTTCAGCATAGGTGTGACCACAGTGTACATCACTGAGGCTGTTACACTTGACTGTGACCTATGGGTACCAGCAGAGCTGAGATACACACCGAGGCCTGTACCATAAAACAAGGAGACAACTGAGAGGTGAGATGCACAGGTGGAAATTGCTTTATGCTTCCCCTGAGCTGATGGGATTCTACGTATGGAGGACACTATCTTAGAATAAGAGTAAAGGATCCCAGCAGGAGAACCGCAACCTAGTAGCACAGTTACAGAATACTTCACAATGTTATTTGGAAAGGTATCAGAACAGGCAAGTTGGATCATGAGAGCAGGGTCACAGAAAAAGTGTGGGATTTCCAAGACCTCACAGAATGACAGCTGCAACATCATCAAGCATTGTAACAAGGAATTCAGGGCACTTATGACCCAGGACACCAGAACCAGCAGTGCACAGAGCTGGGGGTTCATGATGACTGTGTAGTGCAGGGGGTGACAGATGGCCACAAACCGATCATAGGCCATCACAGTCAAGAGGCAGATGTCCAAAGTTGCAAAAAGTAGGAAAAAATGCACCTGTGTGATGCAGCCTGCATCGGTGATGGCTTTGCTCTGTGTCTGGATGTTCACAAGCATTTTCGGGATGGTGGTGGAGGCGAAGCATATGTCAGCCCAGGACAAGTTGGAGAGGAAGAAGTACATGGGTGTGTGGAGGTGGGAGTCAGAGCTGACGGCCAGAATGATAATCAGGTTTCCAAAAGCAGTGACCAGGTACATGAATAGGAACAGCCCAAATAGGAGGGGCTGCAGTTCTGGTTCCTCTGACAGTCCCAGGAGCAGAAATCCTGATTCTCTTGTAAGGTTCTCTGCTTCCATAAGGTGGGGGTAACTTTTAAGAAAGAGAATAAAGGAAGATAATTTTTCTTTTTTGCTTTTTTCTAAAAAGACTTTTTTTCATAATTTTTAGACTAAAGGGCAGGGAAAGTGGAAGAAAGTGAGAGAAACATCAATGTATGGTTGCCTTTCACCTGCCTCCAGCTACGGACCTGGCTGGAGACCTGGCTTGCAGTCTGGTTATGTGCCCTGAATGGTAATCGATTCAGCAAATTTTGGGGCCACAGGCCAGCTTCTACCCACTGAACCAAGGCTCAAAGCAAAATGGTTTTTACACAACTAGTATTTCCATAGCTCTAATGTTACAGTTTATATATGGAATAAGTCAAGAAATTACTTTCAGTATTCTGGGATGGATCTGTTTCCCTCTTGAAGTTTCCTGTGTAATCTCAGAGTAGAAC
Source organism: Noctilio leporinus (assembly GCA_004026585.1). NCBI lineage: Eukaryota > Metazoa > Chordata > Mammalia > Chiroptera > Noctilionidae > Noctilio > Noctilio leporinus. The sequence continues at coordinate 11,818 of PVIW01016932.1, read as the reverse complement.
TTTTTGTCCCAACCTGCTTTTTTCCTTAGGTTCCAGGCATACTATTAATGAGAAATTTTTCAAGTGTTTCAAGAATATAAATTGAGTGCTGACCATCTTTTTGGCACCCTTTACCCTGTGAGTAGAGGGTGCTAAAGAACCCAAGTCCCTACAAGTCAGTGTTTTGGAAAGAACATAGAAGCAAGCCCTGGCTGGGGTGGTTCAATGTACTGAATATCAGCCTGCAAACCAATGTGCTGCTGGTTCAATTCTGGGCTGAGGCTCATGCCTAGGTTGTGGTCCAGGTCCTAGGTTTGGGCATGTGAGAGGCAACCACATATTGATGTTTCTCTTCCTCTGCTTCCTCTTCCCTCCCCTCTCTCTAAACATAAATAAGTAAAATATTTTTCAAAGATAATGGAAGCAAATAATAGAAATATAACATTGTTATTGGTGATGAATCCTATTAGGAAAATGAAAGCAGGTCTTAAGAAGTGACTAGGCCATACTATTCCTCATAGATAATTAGACAAGACCTTGCAATCTAGGTGACATTTGAGCAAAGATCTCAGGGGAGAAAAGGAGGGAGATCAAGGTTATGTGGACAAGTGTGTACCTGGCAGACAGAATGGCCAATACCAAGGCCTTATTTTTGCTCAAAGTTAGTATCAGAGTATGTGATGGGCCTTGATTATAAATAATTTTGTCAGGTTGCTTCTAGTCAGAAAGTCTCAACCTGAAATGATTTGTCCCTAGGGTACCTGGAAATGTCAAAAAGGTACCACCAAACACCTATAATTTAGGCACAAACAAAAAAATATCCCCCACAATTATTATACCACCCCAAAAGTCAATGGTGAAAGGTGATTAAATCAAGATTAGACCAACACTTCTCCAATTTCAAATGCTAGTGGATTTCTCTGGATTCTACTTCAAATGCAGAATCTGATTCAGAAGTTGTTCAGGCTCAGAGCCTCTGCTTTCTCACAAGTGCAGGTGGTATTGATGCTGCAGGTTGTGGTCTGTGGACCACTCTCTGGGAAGAAAGGTTGTGACTTGGGGTTAGACTTAGTTGCAGGTGGATTTAGTTCTTATTACCCAATATGGTCTTTGTACTGAGTTTTGAAGGAATAGTGTGTTAACTCATTCCAGAGGCTGTGATTATTAAATCTTTCCTTTCTTTACATAAGGGTGCTGAGTGACAGAGAATAATACATTTCTGAAAAACAATTGTAACAGCCAGAATAAGAATCTCTATAAGATGTCCACCTCCTAATTCTAGCACCTTTGAAGATGTTACTTTTTATATCAAGGGGAGGATTAAGGTAGCTGATAGTTCATGGTTGCTAATCCAGTTGACTTTGAGATAGAAGATGGACAGGATCACCCAGGAGGACGCAGCTAAGCACGGTGCTCTCCTAGATGTAGAGGAGGGAGAGCAGAAGAAAATGCTAAATTGCTGCCTTTGATGAAGGAAGAAGGGCCCTGAGCCTAGGAATGCAGGTGTCAGCAATTCAAACTGGAATTGAGAAGAAAACAGATTCTCCTCTGAGCCTCTTGAAGGAACCCTGCCCTGCACACACCTTGATATCAGCCTGTGAAACTCATTCCAGACTCTTAACATCTAGAACTGAAGGTGCATCTATGTCCTCACTGTACATGAGTGTTAGAACACTTTTCAGCAGCAATGGCAATCTAATAGAGTTATTTAACAGTGACATTCATTGGACAGAACTGAGTTGAAGTCCCTCCATTCATCAGTTTCCTTGGAAACCAGCATGTTATTTTGAAAATCCACAAGATGTAGAAAGGAAATTTTAATATGACTTGGAGATATTCACCCTGTTGCTGAAACAGTGAAGTCTTCATTGAACAGAACGTGAACTGGGGAGCCTTGGTGTCATTAAAATTTTAAGTACATTGTGTGATTTGAACTTTTCACTACTAAATTTTCAAATCTTGCTGCTCAGCACACTATACTCTTTGGCTACAAGTTGGTCAGTCAGTCCTTATTTTATATCCCCAAGTGCATGACAGAATTTGTCATTCAAAGCATAGAAAAATGACTACTGTGGATGAAGGCTGACTGTGGGATAGTTATTTTTATGGTCTAGTTTTCTTTTATTATTTTTTAATTTTATTTTTTGTTGTTATATTACATCCATCCCCTTTTTTCCTACTCACTATTTTAATATAGAAAGTAAGAGGGCACAAAACCAACAATACATGCAGCCTCACCAGTAATTAAGGAAAACTAGGTAGTATCCCTTTTAGATTGATTAAATATTTTCTCATTGAGTACCCAACATGAGCGAAGCAACTGCAACATGTCACTAACTGCTGTGCAAGGTGCTGTCTACCTCCACTGGCCTGGCACTTTCATGAATACAAACATGCTCAAATACACTTCATCTGAGAAATTAAATACAAACAACCACTTCACTGCACTGTTGTCCACACCTAGTACTCTGGTTTTTTTTTTCCACAGAACAGCAAAACTTTCATATGTGTGTTCATTTTCCTGCAATAATTTAATGCACCTCACTCACTGTACACCATCATCCCACTGGACTCCCAGCCCTATCACCTAATGGTCAGCTGCAGCCGTGGACTATACATTCCAACAGACACAGTTTTCTCAGCACACTAAGTAAATTACGTAAAAATCAGTGCCTTAATGAAGAATACAGAGATCTCTGGTGTCTGGCTAGGCTGGTTAGTGTCCCAGCAACTTAAGTGAAAGCTCTTAGGTTCCAGCCTCTTTGACCCTTTCCTGATGTACCTACCAGGCTCTCTGACTCACCTGGATGGTTTTTCTGAAGGGAAGGTCTCTGTGTGGAAGTCTGTATTGCTCCCTGGATGGTTGATGATGGACACTGAAGCTCTGCCCCACACAAGACTGCAGGAGGGACTGAAGCATCAGTTCCTGAGCCAGACTGAAGAATCCACAGCAACAACCATGCCCTGTCCACCAACATCGTACAAGCTGAGGGACTGCATGGGGGAGATATTTACAGCTCTCTCTCTATCTGCCCATCAGGCACATTTCCCTTGTGTTATCCCAGCACCTAAGGACATGATTTCCCCCTGGGCCTCTGGCATAAACAGGAAGAAAATTTTCCTAATGATTCTCTGATCCCAAAAGACCATGTTAGAAGCCAGCTGAATTTAGATTTTATGACTCCTTGTCTTAAATCTCATCTGCTTCCCAGAGGTCTAACCTCCTACTACCTTATTCCAACACCAAGTTAACATCTTCTCTAAGGGCTGAGACCATGAAATCCATCAAGACCAGGTCCCTATATCCTTAAAGCACCAGTTTGTAGCAAGGACAAGGTCCCTGATGTCTCCAGAAATTTGCTATTTCCTCTTCATCAAAAGGAGAGTTGTCTTCCTTTGATATGGATCCTGGCACCACAGTCTGGGGTTTCCTCATACATTTGTTGAAAGTAATTAGGTATTTTGTACTAATTTCACAGATTAAGAGCTGTTCATTAATGCCTCATTATAAAATATTTAATTATGAGAGATACACTTTAATAGTTTTATGTCATATAATCATAGCTTAGTATCTTATAGACTTTGATTTATTTTTTTTAAGTCATCTATGAGGTAAACTCCAGAAATGGGGCTTGAAGGGGTTCAGTGATTTGCTCAAAGTTATGAACTAAGTGAGGGATGGGTCTTGACTGGAATCTGTCAGGTTGCTTCCAGTGTTCAAACTGTGGAGAAGTGGTTTTGCCCTGGGATGATTTTCGTCCCTGGAGATACTTGGCCATGTGTGGAAGGGGGCTGTTTTACATCTACAGTACCCAGCACAAATAATTATCTTGTGCCCATTGTCAACAAGATAGGGTGAGAAAGCCCAGTCAAGATGAGCACATCTTCAACTGAAATGTGCATTTAAGTCACCCAGGATAGTAGTTTAAATGCAGGTCCTGGTGGTCCCAGAGATTCTTTGAATCAAATAAGTCCCCAGTTGGTATTGATGCTTATGGTGGTGGTTCATGGACCAGGCTTTGAGTAGTAAGTTTGTGGCTCCAATAGAGTCCCAAATAAAATATTTCTTTTCCTTTTTTTTTTTTTTTTTGAAGATTTTATTTATTATTTTTAGGGAGAGGGAAAAAGAGAGAGGCTGAGAGGAAGAGAGACATCAATGTATGGTTGCCTTTCACCTGCCTCCACCTAAGGACCCTGGCTGGAGACCTAGATTGCAACCTGGTTATGTGCCCTGACTGGGAATCAAACCGGTGACCCTTAGGTTTGCAGGTTGGCACCAATCCACTGAGCTATAACAGCCAAATGTATGATTTTTTTAATGTATTGCTGGATTCGGCTTGCCAATACTTTGTATGTTCATCAAAGATATTGGCCTGTAGTTTTCTTCTTTGTTGTGCTTGATGTTGGGATTAGAATAATATTGGCCTTATAGAAAGAGTTTAAGAGTCTTCCCCCTTCTTGATTTTTTTAGAATAGATTGAGAAGGATAGGAAGTAGTCATTCCTTCCATAAATATTTGGTAAAATTAGTCTATGTAGCCATCCAATCTGGGATTTCTGTGTGCCAAGAGTTTGTTGATTATTGTTTCAATTTCACTAGTTGTTATCAGTCTATTCAGACTTTCTGCATCTTCTTGATTCAGTTTTGGAAGATTACACATTTCCAGAAATTTCTCCACTTCACTCAGGTTGTCAAGTTTCTTGTCATAGAGTTTTTGTAGTAATTATGTAAAATCTTTTGTATTTCTGTGGTATTGGTAGTGATTTCTCCTCATTTCTGATTTTATTTGGGTCTTTTCTTTGTTGCTGTTGTTGTTGTTGTTGTTGTTGTTTTTGTTTTGTTTTGTTTTTATGAGTAGTGACAGGGATCCCCTGACCTGCAATAAATCCTCTGATGCCTTGGATGAAATAAAACTGTCCCAAATAGCTCATGTGTAAGGGGAAGAAGGTCAGCCTTAGTCTGGGCAAACAAAAGGCCCCGTTTTTCCCTTCTCCAAATCTTTTATTGAACCACAGTAAACCTGAAGGCATGTAGCTTGCCAATCAATGCTAATTACAGGGAAATGGAAAAAACAATTGAAGGGGCAGGGAGATCTCACTCAGGTCAGGATGTGCTTTCAAATTTTAAAAACTTCTGCAGTTGATGCAACAAAGGATTAGGCAAGGTGAGAGAACAAGCCAGGCTTCATAGTAAAGTATTTTCCCATGATTTAATTCTCCCTCCCTCCCTCAGGGTCCACTGGCTATATCATAGAAACATGTATACATGCAGGCTTCCTGGTCTTTGGTCAGGACTTACAAATTTAGCCTGGACCTCGAGGGACTGCTAGTTTTGGTGTTTTCCCAGGTGGACCTCAACAAGTCTGGTTAAAGGCTTCTCAGTTTTGTTTATCTTTTCAAAGACCTAGCTCATGAATTTATAGATCCTTTGAATTGCTCTTTTAGATTCTATGTCATCTAATTCTGCTCTGATCTTGATTATTTCCTACCTTCCAACTGCTTTGGGTTTTGTTTGTTGTTGCTCCTCTAGTTCCTGTAGATGTAGGGTTAGGTTGTTTATGTGAGCTTCTTCTAACCTTTTTAAGGTAGGTCGGCATTGCTATGAACTTTCCTCTCAAGACTGCCTTCATTGTGTCCCATAGGTTTAGGTCTGCTGTGTATTCATTTTCATTTGTTTCCAGAAAAGTTTTTATTTCTTTCCTGATCTCATTGTTAATCCAATCATTATTCTGCGGAGTGTTATTCAGTCTCCATGAAGTTGAATGTTTTTGAGGTTTTTTACATTTAATTTTATTGTTGTTTTATGACATCCATCATCTTTTTCCTTCCCTCTGCCCCCTTTGACATTTTTTTCTTGAGATTGGTTTCTAGTTTCGAGCCATTGTGATCTGAGAAGATGCTTGATATAATTTCATTTTTTTTTTTTTTAATTTGTAGAGGCTTGTTTTGTGTCCTATCATGTGATCTATCTTTGAGAATGTTCCAGGTGCATTTGAAACTAATGTGTATTTTGCTCCCTTGGGGTGAAATGTTCTGTATGTATCAGTTAAGTTCATTTCATTTGGAATGTTGTCAAATTCCACAACATACTTGGTGTTTTTTTGCTTGGAATATCTATCTGTTGTTGATAGTGGGGTATTAAAAGTCCTTGCTATTAGTGTGTTGCTGTCTAGTATATCCTTCTTGAAGTCCTCCATGATTTTTTCTTTTTATTTGGGTGCTTCTATGGTGGGTGCATATATGTTCACAAGGGTATTATTTTCTTGATGGATTGTTCCCTTAAGTATTATGAAATGTCCTTCTTTGTCTGTTTTTATGGCCTTCTTTGTGAAACCTATTTTTTCTGATATAAGTGTTTCATGTCCATTTGCTTGAAATCTATTTTTTCCATCCCTTCACTTTCAGTCTGTGTCAATCTTTTGCTCTGAGGTGGGTCTTTTGTAGGCAGCATGTATGAGGGTCATGATTTCTTATCTATTTAGGTACCTTATATCTTTTTTATTTAATTTTATTGTTGTTGTATTACATCCATCCCCTTTTGCCTCTACTCTGTCCCCTTCCCCACCCACCCGCTCCCCACCAAAGTCAATCCCAATTGTTGTCCATGTCCATGGGTCATCCATGCTAGTTCCTTGACTAAGCTCCTCCCCTTCTTTGCCTCCTTCTCCCACCTCCCCCGTCCACCCTCCCCTCTGCCCACTGAAGGTCTATTCATTGTATCCATGTATCTGGTTCTGTTTTGCTTGTTTGTTTGTTTGTTTTGTTAATTATTGTCCTGTAATGGGTGAGATCATATGGTATTTGTCTCTCACTGACTGGCTTATTTCACTTAGCATAATACTCTCCACTTCTATCCATGATGTTGCTAAGTGTAGGAGTTCCTTCTTTCTCTCTGCTCTATAGTAATCCATTGTGTAAATATACCAAAGTTTTTTGATCCAATCATCCAATGGGCACTTAAGCTGTTTCCAGCACTTGGCTACTATAAATAGTGCTGCTACAAACACAGGGGTGCATAGGTGTTTTGGGTTTTTTTCTTTTTAAGATTTTATTGATTATTTTTTCAGAGAGAGAGGAAGAGAGGGAGGCAGAGAGAGAGAAACATCAATGTATGGTTGCCTTTCACCTGCCTCCAGGTACAGACCTGGCTGGAGACCTGACTTGCAACCTGGTTATATTGCCCTGGCTGGGAATTGAACCAGCAACATTTGGGTTCACAGGCAGGCACCTTATCCATTGTGCCAGGGGCCAGGGCCATAGGTTCTTATGAATTGGTGTTTCAGGGTTCTTTGGACATAGTCCTAATAGTGGAATTGCTGGATCAAAAGGAAGTTCTGGGACAGAGGGGAGCAAAATGGGGATTGATGTAATACAACAAAAATAATATTTTTTAAAAAATTAAAAAAAAAAGGAAGTTCCATTTTTAGTTTTTTTTTTCTTTTTTTCATTTTTAGTTTTTTAAAGAAACTCCAAACTGTTTTCCATAGTGGCTGCACCAGCCTGCATTCCCACCAGCAGTGCACAGGGCTCCCTTTTCCCCACATCCTCGCCAACACTTGTTGTTAGTTGATTTGTTGATGATTGCCATTCTGACAGGTGTGAGGTGGTATCTCATTGTGGTTTTAATTTGCATCTCTCTGATGACTAGTGATGTTGAGCATTCTTTCATATGCCTTTGGGCCCTTTGTAAATCTTCCTCAGAGACTTGTTTGTTCAGGTCCTTTGCCCAATTTTTAATTGGGCTGTCTGTCTCCCTGGTGTTGAGTTGCATAAGTTCTTTATATATTTTGGATATCAAACCCTTGTCTGAGGTATCCTTGGCAAATTTGTTTTCCTATACAGTTGGTTCCCTTTGAATTTTGCTGGTGTTTTCATTAGCTGAACAGAAACTTCAGTTTGATATAGTCCCATTTGTTGATTTGTTCTTTTATTTCCTTTATCCTTGGAGAAGTATCAATAAACATATTTCTGTGTAGGTTATCTAAAATTTTACTGCCTTTATTTTCCTCCAGGGCGTTTATGGTGGCACTGCTTAGTTTAAGTCCTTTATCCATCTTGAGTTTATTCTGGTGTAGGGTGTAAGTTGGTAGTCTAGTTTTATTTTTTTGCATTTTGCTGTCCAGTTCTCCCAACACCACTTGTTGAAGAGATTGTTTTTACTCCATTTTATGTTCCTTCCCCCTTTGTCGAATATTAGTTGACCATAGAATCCTAGGTTAATTTCTGGGCTGTCTATTCTGTTCCAATGATCTACATGTCTATTCTTATGCCAGTACCAGATTGTTTTGATTACAGTAGACTTGTAGTATAATTCCTCCTACCTTGTTGTTCTTTCTCAAGATTGTGGTGGCTATTGGTGGGCATTTTTGGCTCCATGTAAATTTTTGAAGTATTTTTTTTCTATCTGTGAAGTCTGTCATTGTTATTTTAATTAGGATTGCATTGAATCCATAGATTGCTTTGGGTAGTATGGACATTTTAATGATGTCAGTTCTTCCCATCCATGAACATCGTATATGCTTCCAATTATTTGTATCTTCCTTAATTTCTTTCTTCAATGTTCTGTAGTTTTCTGAGTACAGGTCTTTGACCTCCTTAGTTAAGTTTATTCCTAGGTACATTATTTTTCTTATTGGGATTTGTTTTCTAGCTTCTACCTCTGATGTTTCATTATTGGTATACAAAAATGCTTTGATTTATAAATATTGACTTTCTAACCAGCTAGTTTGCTAAATTTGCTTATTAGGTCAAGTAAGTTTTTGGTGGAGCCTATCAGGTTTTGTATGTACACTATCATGTCATCTGCAAATAATGACAGTTTGACTTCCTCCTTTCCAATTTGGATACTTTTGATTCCTTTTTCTTTTCTGATAGCTATGGCTAGAACTTCTAAAATGATGTTGAACAGAAGTGGAGAGAATGGACAGCCTTGTCTTGTTCCTGATCTTAGGGAGAAAGCTTTTAGTCTTTGCCTGTTGAGTATGATGTTGGCTTCAGGTTTCTCACATATGGTCTTTATGATGTTGAGGTATGCTCCCTCTATTCCCATTGCTGTGGGTTTTTATCAGAAATGGTTGCTTGGACATGGACAACAGGAGGGATTGACTTTGGGGGGAATGGGTGGGTGGGGAGGGGACAGAGGGGAGCAAAAAGGGGATGGATGTAATACAATAACAGTAAAATTAACAAAGAAAACAAGAAATGGTTGCTGTACTTTGTCAAATGCTTTTTCAGCATCTTTGATGTGATCATATGGATTTTGTCTTTCATTTTGTTGATGTGGTGTATTACATTTATTGATTTGCAAATGTTGTACCATCCTTGCATCCCTGGGATGAAGCCCACTTGATCATGGTGTATGATCTTTTTAATGGATTGCTGTATTTAATGGATTGCTGTATTTTGTTGAGAATCTTAGCATCTATTTTCATCAGAGATATTGGCCTACAGTTTTCTTTCTTAGTTGTGTCTTGACCTGGTTTTGGGATTAGAATAATATTGGCCTCATAGAGAGAGTTTGGGAGTCTTCCCTCTTCTTGGATTTTTTGGAATAGGTTGACAAAGATGGGAGTTAGTTCTTCTTTAAATGTTTGGTTGAATTCACCTGGGTAGCCATCTGGTCCAGAGTTCTTGTGCTTTGGTAGATTTTTGATCACTTCTTCAATTTCACTAGTTGTTATTGGTCTATTTAGGATCTCCACTTCTTCTTGTTTGAGTTTTGGTAGGCTATACATTTCCAGAAATGTGTCCATTTCACCCAGGTTTTCATATTTCTTGTCATATAGTTGTTTGTAGTAAATTGTTACAATCCTTTGTATTTCTGAAGTATCAGTTGTGATTTCTCCTCTGTTGTTTCTGATTCTGTTTATTTGGGTCCTCTCTCTCTTTTTCTTGATGAGTCTGTTTAAAGGCTTGTCAATTTTGTTTATTTTTTCAAAGAACCAGTTCCTGGACTTATTGATTCTTTTAATTATAGTTTTAGTCTCTAGGTTATTTAATTCTGCTCTGATCTTGATGAGTTCCTTCCTTCTACTTGCTCTGGGCTTTGTTTGTTGTTGCCCCTCTAGTTCTTGCAGCTTTATGGTTAGGTTGTTTGTATAAGCTTCTTCTATCCTTCTTGGGTTAGGCCTGTATTGCTATGAATTTCCCTCTGAGGACTGTCTTTGCTGTGTCCCATAAGTTTTGGGCTGTTACATATTCATCGTCGTTTACATCCAGAAACTTTTTTGATTTCATCTTTGATCTCATTGTTTACCCGTTCCTTATTTTAAAGCACGTTTTCAGTCTCTGTGAGTTAGAGTGTTTTTGGTTTTTTTCCCTTGAGATTGGTTTCTAGTTTCAAGCCATTGTGATCTGAGAAGATGCTTGGTATGATTTCAATTTTCCTGTATTTGTGGAGGCTTGTCTTGTGACCTATCATGTGGTCTATCTTAGAGAATGTCCCACATGCATTTCAAAAGAATGTGTATTTTGCTTCTGTGTGGTGAAGGGTTCTGTATATATCAGTTAGGTCCATTTCCTCTAGAGTGTTGTTCAATGCCACAACATCTTTGGTGATTTTTTGTTTGGAAGATCTGTCCATTGTTGATAATAGGGTATTAAAATCCCCTACTATTAGTGTATTGCTGACTATATCCTTCTTGAAGTCCTTCAAGATTTTCCTTATATATTTGGGAGCTCCTATATTGGGTGCATATATGTTTACCAGAGTTATTTCTTCTTGATAGATTGTTCCCTTAAGTATTATGAAATGTCCTTCTTTGTCTCTTTTTGAGGCCTTCATGGTAAAATCTATTTTGTCTGAAGTAAGTATTGCTACTCCAGCCTTTTTTTATTGTCCATTTCCTTGATATATATTTTTCTATCCCTTCTCTTTCAATCCTTGTTGATCTTTTGTTCTGAGGTGGGTCTCTTGAAGACAGTATATATGTGGGTCATGGTTTCTAATCCATTCAGCTACCCTATGTCTTTTGATTGGTGCATTTAATGCATTTGCATTTAAGGTTATTATCGATTGATACTTATTTATTGATATTTTCCCCCTTTTTTCTCTCTATCTCTCTGTGTTTCTTCGTTGTCTTTAAAGCAGACCTTTCAGCATTTCTTGCCATGCTGGTTTGGTAGGGTTGTATTCTTTTATTCTTCTTTTGTCTAGGAAACTCCTTATTTCTCCTTCCATTTTGAATGAGAGCCTTGCTGGGTTGAGTATTCTTGGTTTCAGGCCTTTGTTTCCCATTACTTGGAATACTTTTTGCCATTCCTTTCTGGCTCATATTATTTCTGTTGAATAATCATTTGATAAACTTATTGGAGACCCTTATATGTTATTTGCCATTTCTCTCTTGATGCTTTTAGGATTCTCTCTTTGTCTTGGAAATTTGCCATTTTAATTATAATGTGTCTTGGAGTTGGTCTATTTGGATTCATCTCATTGGGACCCTCTGTGCTTCCTGAACTTGAGTAAGGTTTTCACTCATCATGTTAGGAAAGATTTCTATCATTACTTTTTTGAACAGGTTTTCCATCCCTTGTTTCTCTTCTCCTTTTGGTATCCCTATGATATGGATAATATTGTGTTTCATGTTGTCCTGCAGGTCTCTTAAAACTTCTTCATTGTTGTTCAGCATTTTTACATTCTTTTGCACTGTGTTGGAATATTTTTTTGTGTTGTCTTCCAGCTCGCTGATCCAACCCTCTGCTTCCTCTAGCCTACTGTTGATTCCGTCTACTGTATTCTTCAATTCAGAAATTGTATTCTTCATTTCCTCCTGGCTCTTACTGATAGTTCCTAAGTCTTTTTTGATACTGGTGTAGCTCTCAGTAAGTTCCTTGTAGCTTCC
>PVIW01016931.1:0-15335 GCA_004026585.1 Noctilio leporinus | reverse complement strand
TCATCCATTGATGGGCACTTAGGCTGTTTCCAGTACTTGGCTATTGTAAATAGTGCCGCTATGAACATAGGTGTGCATAGGTTCTTATGAATTGGTGTTTCAGGATTCTTTGGGTACAGTCCAAGTAGTGGAATTGCTGGATCAAAAGGCAGTTCCATTTTTAGTTTTTTAAGGAAACCCCATACTGTTTTCCACAGTGACTGCACCAGCCTGCATTCCCATCAACAGTGTATGAGGGTTCCCTTTGCCCCGCATCCTCGCCAACACTTGTTGTTTAAAACAGGCCTTTTAAGCATCTCTTGCAGTGCAGTTTGGTGGAGTTGTGTTCTTTTAGCCTATTTTGTCTGGGAAACTCCTTATTTCACCTTCCATTTTGAATAAGAGCCTTGCTGGGCGAGTATTCTTGGTTGCAGGCCTTTGTTTTCATTACTTGTAGTATTTTTTGCCATTCCCTTCTGGCTTGTAGTGTTTCTATTGATAAAACATTTGATAACCTTATTGGAGCCCTCTTATATGTTATTAGCTATTTCATGTCTTGATGCTTTTAGTATTCTCTCCTTGTCTTTGACATTTGCCATTTTAATTATGGTACGTCTTGTAGTAGGCCTATTTGGGTTCATCTTCCTTGGGACCCTCTGTGCTTCCTGAACTTGAGTGACCCTTTCCCTCATCATTTTAGGGAAGTTTTCTGTCATTACTTTTTCAAACAGGTTTTCTGTCCCTTGCTTCTCTTCTCCTTCTGGTATCCCTGTGATACAGATATTGTTGTATTTCATGTTTTCCGGTATCTCTTTAAACCTTTTCATTCTTTTTTAGTTTTTGTTGTTGTTGTTGTTGTTGTTGTTGTTGCACTCTCTAGGTATTTTTTTCCATGTTGTCCTCCAATTTGATGATCCAGTTCTCTGCTTCATTTAACCTTCTTTGAATTCCATCTCTTGTGTTCTTCAGTTCTGAGATTGTATTCTTCATTTCCTCCTGGCTCTTACTGATAGTTTCTATGTCCTTTTTACTGCTGGTGTAATTTTCAGTAAGTTCCTTATAGTTGCCCTGGAGTTCTTTGTAGTTTTCTTTGAGTTCCATGAGTTTGTGGAGCATTCCTATAATGATTTCTTTGAATTCCATGTCTGATAGCTTGCTTGTTTCTATTTCATTTCTCAGTCTGTCTGGTAATTCCTCCTTTCCTTTTGATGAAGGACTATTTTCTTTTTCTTTCCATTTTTGGAGTCAGTTGTTGCTTGTTTTTGTTTGTTGGGTTAATCTCTTTTGAATCCCTACCTTCGCAGAGTACCCTTTTGTGTTAGGAGATTTGTGGGGTTTAGTGTTACAGTCTTCTAGATGTCCTCATCTTGTTGTTCTTGGGGTGCCCTTTATGTCATTCACTTGGAGTGTCTGGTTGTATTTTGGATTTATGTGTTGCTCCTTTCACTCCAGTTGGCTGATTGAGTGACACTCCTATCACGTCTCATATACTGTTATTGAGTTGCTCATAAAACAGAGCCACCAGTCCAGTCAAAATAACCACACCTTCAAAGCTGTCTCACTCCTTTAATCCACCTTTTGACTGCATATGAACCTAGCTAAATACCCATACCCTCCAAGGTAACCCCCACCCTTAATCACACCCTCCGTTGCAAACGAGCCAGTCTTTTTTTTTTAGAAACAAATTTTTTTAATGATTTTATTTATTATTTTCAGAGAGAGGGGAAGGGAGAGAGGTAGAGAGGGCAAGAGACGTCGGTGTATGGTGGCCTTTCATCTGCCTCCAGCTACGGACCTGGCTAGAGACCTGGTTTGTAATCTGGTTATGTGCCCTGGCTGGGAATTGAACTAGCGACCTTTGTGTTCTCAGGCTTGTGTGCCACCAGCCAGGGCTGAGCCAGTCTTAATAGGGATATAGATATGATAAGACTGTTATAAGAGAGGAGAGATGATTAACTTGACTAAAGTACAGATAATTTTGAAGGGTGCAGAGCGGTAGCAAAGATAGTGGGGATGGGAGGGAGAAAGCCAACTTTACCTCTTATATAGAAATGGGGAGGTGGAAAATCAGAATGCAAGTGCGAGTGAACGGTATAAGCCTATATATGTAGTTGCTGTATCTACCCCACTGTCCACCCTCAGTGAGCACTGATTGTTCAAGGTGGAGCAAAGACCAGAGCATTTTTCAGCAGAATGAATGAATGTGTAGCCCCTAGTAGCACACCCACAAAAAGGTTCCAAGAGGCTAGGGAGGGGAGGAATGCTTAGATTGAGGACTGGGAATGAGTTGTAGGAGGAGAGTGAGTAGACTTTAAATCCAGAGTAGGAAAAGGATGTTGGGTAGTTCAATAAATTGAGAGAAGGGAGGAGTAAAAATATGGAATTTGGGATATACTATGATATAAACACTATTTGCTTAAAATGCACTTATTGTGAGGGTTGGAAGTAACTTTTGAAAAGGATATGTTAGGAATTAATAGTTCATGTAGCTCTTCGTGTAACTCAGCTGCTTGAGATTAGCAGTGATCCATTTCCTGAGTCTTTTCAGTGATCAAGTCTCTGTAGTCTACAGTCAGGCTGCGGGACCTTGGATTGTCAGGGCCTATGGCTGTCACAAGGCTGGTTCTGAGTGTCACATCCCCGGTAGGCTGAGCCTCCAGTAGCCTAGCTGGGTTTCAGCACTGCTGGCATTTTGGGGCCCTCCTTTTCACAGTGGTTCTGTGCGGAGAACTGCAGAGTGCTGTTTGCGGTGTCGATGGCTACCCCTCCCCCTCTAGCTCTTCGAGGAGGATTTTGCTGCCTGCAGTGGGCACACTGTTTGCACCAACGGCAAGTTCCCCTCATACATGGTTTCCACGGGAGCCTGTGCCACGGTGTGGGTGTGTGGGGTTGGGTCTCCCTTCTCACTGTGGCTCTGAGCTGGTTTCTCCCCAGGTGGTGGAGCGGCACAGTTTTTGGCCCTCATACTGCCCAGACCAGTGCACTCCCCACTCCCACTCTTGCTCCTGCTCCAGGAGGGTCTCTCCTCCTCTGCCTCTGGCCCTGGGAGGCGCTTCCACTCTCTCAGCCTCTCACACAGTCCCTCCCCTGCAGGAGTTCAATTCCTCAATCTCCCTGAGCTTGCGCTCACTCACTGTCTTGATTCTTATATGTACTCTGACCATGGATTGCACTCTCAACCTTGGCATATTGGTTCAGCACTCCAACCAGCTAAGCTGCCCAGCCAGGGCTAATACGTTTCCTTTTTAAACTAATTTCATTTGTTCAGTATGTTAAAGTACTTAAAGTGTATTGCTACTTAGAGCGCTTTTGTGAATTACTGGGCCCCAGACACCATATTTGTAGAAGCACTGGAATATGGAAAACTGGGGACAGTTACCTTACATTCTGATCTAGATTCTTAAACATCAAAGGCTATACATACATAGTGATACTTAATTATGGAGCACCTCTGTTTTGGTCAGCTTGTTCACAATATTTGTGTGTGTGTGTGTGTGTGTGTGTAACATGCATTTATAGTTCATTTTTTAAGATTTTACTTTATTATTTTTAGAGAGAGGGAATGGAAGAGAGGGAGAGAGACATCAATGTATGGTTGCCATTCACTTGCCTCCAGCCAAGGACCTGGCTGGAGACGTGGCTTGCAGCCTGGTTATATGCCCTGGCTGGGGAATCAAACCAGCGATCTTTGGGTTCACAGGGTGGCGCCTTATCCACTAAGCTACCAGCCAGGGCAGTTCTTTACTCTTGAGACTGCTATGAGGAGAGGAAAGGTGGGGCTGAGGCCCAAATACTGAAGAAATCAGGCAATTCTTGATTTCCTGTCTGTGTTCTACCCATTCCTAGGTCAAATTGTGAAATTCTGCAGAATCTAGTAGCTGCCTCTTTGCTGAAGTCTGCTCTTAATAGGTTTTTTTTTTCCTCTCTCTCCATAGGACTGCTGTGTAAGTTATGGTGGCATGTGGTACCTTAAAGGGACAGTACAGTCTTGACGGTTGTCACATACCATCATTACGCTAGCGAATCTAAGCCCCGGAAGGACAGCAGATCCAGTAGAGGTGGAAGTAGAGTCTCGGTTGCTTCAGAAGACTCAGAGCAAGAGGGACTGACCATCTCATGGCCTGTGGCTTTGCACTGTCCAGTGAACAGCAGGCATTGCACTGAGCCATGGTAGGATCACCTAAAGTCACATGGCTCCCAGAAGAAATCGAGTCCTTCTTTGCAGTATAATTTGAAATTCCTGATGTATTTTGCTTATTTGGTTTCATTCTCCTAAAAGAGTATATTCTGACATGGGCAAGAAGATGAAAATCATGGTTTAATATTTTACTTTTTAAATGTAATGCCAACAAAGTGTAAGTTATGTTTACAAGTTGAAGAAAACCTCAAGGTTTTTAATATTTAAAATTCCTAGAAGCCAATATTTAGTCTTCAATTATCTATCTGCTGAAGAGTTCTGCCAATTTCATTAAACAAACCAAATTGAATTATTTTACTGCTGGGTTTCTGTGGCGACTCTACCTTGTAAAACAACCTACTTTATGTAGCAGTCTCAACTGTTTACATGAACCCTAGCAAAAAATTAGAATGAAACCCATCTATTCTTAATGTTTGTAGAAAGATGCAAACAAAATCAGGTAAGTATGGAACAATGTATAAGTGAGGTTATATCAATTTGATGTAAAAAATTTATATTTTGTGTATTTTTAAAATAAATGTTAACACTAACCTGGCATCATGGTACTGTCTTTACCTGGCTACAAGAAGGAGCGCTGTCTGTGCTGAGCCTTGTGTGCCTGTGTCGGGGGTGACCGGGGGAGCTCCAGGAGCAGCCCAGCTCAGTATGACTGCCCTCACGTGTAAAAATTTTTAGTGGACACATTAACATGGTAAAAAGAAACCAATTAAATTAATATTTTATTTAGCTTACTATAGCTAAAACATTAACATGCAATAAAATTTTTTACTTTTGTTTTTTGTATTAAGTTTTCAAAATCTGGTATCTTACAGCATTCTCTATTTACAAGCCACCAACAAAGTGCCCAGTTGCCACATGCGGTGACCTTATTGGACAGTGCAGTCCTAGAGGATTATGGAAAAATAAGAGTAAGTTGGGTTGGGCAAGGTCTAAAATTTAATTATTTAGTTACGTAAGCCTTTTGCCAGTATGGATTTGAGGGAATAGCCACCACTGTGTGAAGGTTTAGATGGTCTCTGCATCCCCTTGCTCCCACCATCAAAAAAGGGAAAAACATCTAATACTTGGTAACATGTTTAACAGGTTGATTGTAAATTATGATCTTAGTTCTAGTTGTTAACATACATGAGGCTGAAGAGGTAAAAAACTACTCAACTTACTCGGGAGTGTGTCCAGCTGTTGTTATTAGCACATTACAAAGCAGAGGAGAAACAGCTGGACCTGAAAGCAAAACATGGGGAGCTGTGCTCAGGCCTTGCCTTAAGTATTGACACTGATAGACAGTGAGGGATGAATTAAACATTAAATTCAAACATAGAAAAATAAACATAAGGAATATATGAGGAAATAATTATTAAAAATAAAAGTTGAGATAAAAATGAATGTAAAATAAAATGTCAACAATTAACCAATAAAAGTGGCACAAGCCCAAATAGATGGCGAAGTGGAAAATGCTACAGAGGAATTAGACAATTTATAAGCAAAA
Source organism: Noctilio leporinus (assembly GCA_004026585.1). Taxonomy (NCBI): domain Eukaryota; kingdom Metazoa; phylum Chordata; class Mammalia; order Chiroptera; family Noctilionidae; genus Noctilio; species Noctilio leporinus. The sequence goes on along the minus strand of PVIW01016931.1, from coordinate 9,672 downwards.
TATGAATTACTAAAATTGGCTAGGAAGAAAACTGCAATAGACCAATTCTTACAGGAGAAAAGACCCAAGTAACAGATGAATTATATCAAATCTTTAACAAAAAACAGGGTTAAACATCAGTGTGTAACAACCCTCCACATTCTTACGAAACCCTCAATAAAAACCTGACAAAGGCAGCATGATATGAATAAAAATCCTAATAGTGAAATCCAGGGGTATGTTAAGTAACTACCATATTCTATCTATGCAAGAGTGATAACTAAACAGATGCTGAAACAAATGTAAGGGTAGTACCAGGGTGTCCACAAACAGCTCACACTATGAGCAGGCAAAATGGAAAAAAAAAAAATCACCTTAGGGATCAAAAATGTACAGTTCATTTCAGCTACAAATTATTAAAATGGGATTAGATAAATTATTTAAGTGCTTTAATAACAAGCAAAACAGAACCAAATATAAGAACACAGTGAATAAGCCCTGGCTGGTAGCACAGTGGATAAGGCGCCAGCCTGTGAACCCAAAGGTCACAGGTTCCATTCCCAGCCAGGGCAATATAACTAGGTTGCAAGCCAGGTCTCCAGTCAGGTCTGTGGCTGGGGGCAGGTGAAAAGCAACCATACATTGATGTCTGTCTCCCTCTCTGCCTCTCTCTCTTCCCCTCTTTCTAAAAATAATAAAATAAAATCATTTTAAAAAATTAAAAAAAAAAATACAGTGAATAGGCCTTCAGTGGGCAGGGGGAAAGGGGTTGGGGGGAGCGGGGAGGCAGAGGCAAAGAAGGGGAGCAGCTTAGACAAGAACCTAGTATAAAGGAACCATGGACATGGACAACAGGTGGGATTGACTTTGGGGGGAATGGGAGGGTGGGGAGGGGGACAGAGGGGAGCAAAAAGGGGATGGATGTAATACAACAATAAAATTTAAAAGAAAATATTAAGAGCTTAAATAATGGAAAGCTAACATGCTAAATCAAACGTTGGTCATAACGTGGGACAGACATGTTAACTCGGCATAATGATTTAATATTCTGAGGATACTGGTGAGACCAATCAGGTAAGAATAAGGGAAAAGGTATAAAAATACAGGAGTCGAAATTAATATCTTGTTTATATACATCAGTAGACTCAACTAAAAGCTATCCTCAGAATTCAAGGTAGCTGGAACCATAACTTTTCTATATGCAACTAGTTAGAATATATAACAAAGAAAAGATCTTACTTGCAACATTCAAAATGAACCTTTTAAAATTTATAGGACTTAAATGATAAAAATTTGAAAACTTGATGAGAGACAAAATCATTTGAAGAAATAGGGCATAAACCCATGTTTTTGGATCAAAGTCTATCATAGTCTTTTCTCAATTTAACCTATTTAATTGGCAGCAAAAGTAATATTTCCCTGAGAACCAGTTAAATTAATTTTAAAGTTCATATTGGAAAAAAATGCGAAACAATCCAGGGAAATAGAGAAGAAACAATGAAGGTAACTTCCCTTTGTCAGTTAAGACAATACAACATCAATCTATACAGTAATTAATTGTCGTAGGTGCAAAAAAAAAAAAGAAATCCTAGGCAGAAACATGTTCAAATTCATGTAGAAATTTAGTACTATTTCAGGTATTGGAGAACAGATTTGAAATGATGTGAAAGATGATTCTGGAAAGATGATAGAACAGAAAGCACCACAAATTTGTTTCTCCCCCTGGACAATTGCATTGACAGAATCTGTGATACAATTATCTTAATTCGAGCCCAAAAAGGCAACTCCCAGGGGGAAAACTTGGACTGTAAATTGCAGTTAACTTTGGTCAATTTCAGCTCATAGCACAGTACCAACTACCCATTCCCATCCCTAGTCACATTCTTAGAGCAGCTTCCGCCACATTGTAGAAACCAGGGTTCCTGTATTGTGGCAAAGGACTGCTACAATACAGCGAGCCGTTGGTGCTCTGCTGGTGCTGATGACAGGTGCAGACAAAAGGTGGGCAGCCATTGTATCTCCCCTGTGGCTGCAAGCTTTTCCTCCTATGACTAATACCAGTGGATTTAAAAGTCTGGCATGCTTCCCCCTTACCTCTATCACTCACATTTTTCCCTTTGGCGATCTCAACATTAAAGACGAGGACATTAAAAAACAACCTATTATATGAGGAAAATAACAAAGTGCCCGTGCATGCCAAGTTAAAGGCCCAGAAAAGACCGGAGAAGACCTTAAATTTACACGTCAGACACCCTCAGCACAGGCACAGCCTACAACTATCTCAAAAAACGAAAATGAAAACCAGCAAACCCCAGGTAAAGCAAACAATTTAATCTCCAAAGTTACTACATTATTAGATTCAAATGTCCAGTGTTCAACAAAGTCACAAGGCATACAAAAACAGGAACGTATGGCTCATTCAGAAGAAAACAGAAAATGTCTCTAAAACACTGGTACACATACTAGGCAGACTTCAAGACAGCCGTTTCAAAGATGAAGAACAAAAGGAAGTCGAGAAAGTTGAGAAAATGCATGAGCAGTGTGTGTGTGTGTGTGTGTTATTATGTGTATATATATATATATATATATACACACACATACACATTACATATATATATAATGTATATATGATAGAGCTGAAAAGAATGAAGTTCTGAAGCTGAAAAGAAATGAAAACTAAAAGTTCACTATAGAGGGGATTCAAAGGCCAATTTGAGCAGAAAGAAGAATCAGTGCACTTAATACAGGATAGTGAATATTGAGTCAGGAACAGAAAGAAAAAAGATTAAAGGAACATGAACAGAGCCTAAGGGACCTGTGGGTCACCATCAAATGAACAAACATTTCAGGGAAGTTCCAGAGGAAGGGAGAAAGGGGTAGAGAGACTATTTGAAAAAATAATGGCTGAAAACTTCTCAAATGTCATGAAAAATATGAATATAAAACATCCAAGAAGTTTAATAAACTCCAAGTAAAATACACTCGGAGACCCACTGAAACACATTAAAATCAAACTTGGAGAAGCCAAGCATTCTAAAAGCAGTAAGACAAAGAGAAATCATCACGTATAAGGGGTCTGTTACAATAAGATAACAGATTTATGCACTGGCTGGGGTGACTCAGTGTATTGAGCACCAACCTGTGAACTAAAGGGTTGCCAGTTTGATTACCAGGACAGGCCCATGTGTGGGTTGCAGGCTGGGTCCCCAGTCGGGGGCACATGAAGGGCAACTACATATTGATATTTCTCTCCCTCTGTTCCCTTCTAAATAAGTAAATAAAAAAATTTAAGCCCTGGCTGGTGGCACAGTGGATAAGGTGCCAGCCTGCGAACCCAAAGGTCGCTGGTTCAATTCCTAGCCAGGGCACATAACCAGGTTGCAAGCCAGGTCTGTAGCTGGAGGCAGGTGAAACGCAACCATACATTGATGTCTCTCTCCCTCTCTGCTTCTTTCCCTTCCCCTCTCTCTAAAAACAATAAATAAAATCTTTAAAAAAATTTTTTTTTAAATCTTAAAAAATGATAACAAGTTTCTCACAAGATTAGGAAGCCAGAAAATAATGGGCCAATATGTTCAAAGGAAAAAAAAAATTCAACCAAGAATCCAATGTCCAGTAAAACCATCCTTCAAAACTGAGGGAGATCCCTGGCAGATGTGGCTCCATGAACTGGGCACTGGACTGCGAATCAGGGGTTCACTGGTTCAATTCCCAGTCAGGGTACCTGCCTGGGTTGTGGGCCAGGTCCCCTGTTGGGGGCATATGGGAGGTGACCACATATTGATGTTTCCCTCTTTCTCCCTTGCAAACCTTCTCTCTAAAAATAAATCTTAAAGAGAAAAATAAGGGGGAAATCTAGAAGTTCCCAGATAACAAAAGCTGAGGGAATTCTTGGCCTTAGACCTGCCCTGAAAGAAATGCTCGGGGGAGTCCTGCAGGTTGAGACAATAGGATACCAGTAACCTGAAGCCATGTAAAAAACAAGGATTTCAATAAAGGTAAATACAGGGAAAATTATGAAAGCTAGTAGTAGTATTTTTTTTTAAGTTTTATTAAAATTAAAAATTTATTACATCCATTCCCTTTTTGCTCCCCTCTGTCCCCCTCCCCACCCACCCATTCCCCACAAAGTCAATCCCACCTGTTGTCCATGTCCATGGTTCCTTTATACTAGTTTCTTGTCTAAGCTGCTCCCCTTCTTTGCCTCTGCCTCCCCCCTCCCCCCAACCCCTTTCCCCCTGCCCACTGAAGGCCTATTCACTGTATTCATATATTTGGTTCTGTTTTGCTTGTTGTTAGTTTTGTTCATTATTGTCCTGTTATGGGTGAGATCATATGATATTTGACTGGCTTATTTCACTAAGTATAATACTCTCCAGTTCCATCCATGTTGTTGCAAAGGGTACAAGTTCCTTCTTTCTCTCTGCTATGTAGAATTCCATTGTGTAAATGTACCAAAGTTTTTTGATCCAATCATTCACTGATGGGCACTTAGGCTGTTTCCAGCACTTGGCTATTATAAATAGTGCTGCTATGAACATAGGGGTACATAGGTTCTTATGAATTGGTATTTCAGGGTTCTTTGGCTATAGTCCAAGTAGTGGAATTACTGGATCAAAAGGCAGTTCCATTTTTAGTTTCTTAAGGAAACCCCATACTGTTTTCCACAGTGGCTGCACCAGTCTACATTCCCACCAACAGTGCATGAGGGTTCCCTTTGCCCTGCATCCTTGCCAACACTTGTTGTTTGTTGATTTGCTGATGATTGCCATTCTGACAGGTGTGAGGTGGTATCTTATTGCGATTTTAATTTGCATCTCTCTGATGACTAGTGATGTTGAGCACTTTCATATGCCTCTGGGCCCTTTGTATATCTTCCTCAGTGAGTTGTCTGTTCAGGTCCTTTGCCCATTTTTTAATTGGGCTGTCTGTCTCCCTGGTGTTGAGTCGCATTAGTTCTTTATATATTTTGGAGATCAGACCCTTGTCTGAGGTATCGAAAAGCTAGTATTATTAACAATGGTTTGTAACAGTACTTCTTGGTTTCTCCAATTACTAGTGTGAAAGGTAGTATTACTGCAACTTCGATTAATTACTCCAAATCTTGTGTCCTACATAATTTAAAAAGATATAAGTATTTTATAAAATTATCAGTTTATCTTTTGGGGTACACTATATGTAAGAATAATTTTGTGACAACCATGAAAGGAATGGAAATGGAGCTGTGAAGGATTAGAATTTTTATGTTATCTAAATTAAGCTGCTATCAATTCAAATTAATGTTGTAATTTTAGGGTGTTAAATATAATCCCCATGGTAGCCACAAAGAAAAGAGCTTTAGAAAATACACAAAATGACAATAAACTCACAACTATCTACAATAAAATCTAAAAAATAAAAACAAAAACTAAGCAAACAACCAGAATAGGAACAGAATCATAGGCATGGGGATCATTGGGAGTGTTCAGCTGGGAGAGGAAAGAGGGAGAAATGAGGAAATGGTGCAAGGATTAAGGAGCATAATTGGTAGGTGCAAAATAGAAGGGTATGAAAAAATAGTATAAGAAAGGGAGAAGCCAAAGAACATACAGGCAGAACACATGGATATAAACTAAGGGGTATGGGACTGCTGGAGGGAAGGGGAGTAATGGGTGGAGGAGAGGAAAGGAAAAAAATCGGGACAACTGTAGCAACATAAAATACACTTCTAAAAAATACACAAAAGGAAATAAACATTTCATTATAAAAAAAAGCAACTAAATAAAAGGAAGAGAGAAAAGAAATGAAGGGCAAAAACCCTATAAAGCATATGGCTCAATGACAGAAGTCCCTCAGTAATTACTTGAAATGTAAATGGGTTAAACTTCCCCTTCAAAAGACAGATGAAGGGGGAAAAGGGGGAAAGAAGGTGAAGGGTTTAGTCAAGAAACTAGTATAAATGACCCATGGACATGGACAACAAGTTGGGGATTGACTGTGGGAAAGGGGATGGGGTGGGTGGAGCAGGGGAAAGCAATGAAAAATGGGACAACTGTAATACACCAATACATTTTTAAAAATACAGATGGGCTGAGTGGATAAAAACACATGATCCAACTAGATTCTGTGCACAAGAGACTTGGTAGCCAAAGACACAAACAGGTTGAAAGGATAGAAAAAGATACCCCATGGAAACAGTAACTGAAAGGAAGAAGGGATGGTTATACTAACATTAGACAAAATAGCTCATCTGATGTTATTAGATTTGAATAACATTAGATTAAAATAGCCTTTAAATCAACAAGGGCTACAAGATACAACCATAAAAGGGTCAACACAGTAAGAAGATAAAACAGTTGTAAGCATTTACCCACTTAATGACATCAAATATATGAAGAAAAAATTGACAGATGAGAAATAAATCAGCTCGGCCTAACAGTCATGCACCGCATAATGATGTTTCAGTTAATGTCAGACCACACACACAACTGTGGTACAGTAAGATTATAAAGGCTTCTAAAGAAAAGGTTTGTGTCCAATGATCAAAGAAAAGGCTGGACCTGATGCATGCTGAATTTACTGCCAGACTCTGGGTGGTTTAATGATATGAGGCTCACATGCTGTCTTCATGGCGGTGGCCCCTGATTTGCTGAGGGAGCAAGGGGACAGGGCTGGGAAGGCGGGGAGCCTACATGCCCACACCTGCCCCTGCGAGTGCGTGTGTATGCACATGCGCACACACACTCTCATGTCCACCAGCTCGCTTCCCTGTTTATTTTTCCTCCCTGCCATTTTCCTCTCCTTCCCTCTCTGTTTTATTCTCAAATTGTATAAGGGTCTTTTAACTTCCATGCTTCCTAGCTCTCCTTTTCTTTCTTCCTTCACAGCCCTTCCCCTGCCCATTCAAGGCATGTGTGCCCACATACTACCTTTTATACCTTATTTTTACTGTACTTTTTCTATATATATACTTCCAATTGTGTTACAATTGCCTACAATATTCAGTTCCGTAACATGCTGTACAGGTTCATAGCCCAGGAGCAATAGGCTATACCATATAGCATAGGTGTGTGGTAGGCTGCACCATTCAGGTTTGTGTAAGTGGTCTCCGTGAAGTGCACACAATTATGAAATCACCTAACAATGCAGTTCTCAGAGTTGACCACCATTGTTAAGTGGCAGGAGACTATGACACATTACCTAACAACAGAACATGCATTCTACTCAAGTGCACATGGGAAGTTTTCCAGGAGAGATCATGTGTTAGGCCATGAATTATGTCTCAACAGATATTTAAAAAGTTAATCTTAGTGGCTATCTAGATTACTATAAAGTCCATCCATGTAGTATATTTCTACAACTTTAGTTTTTTGTTTTTTGTTTTTAAAGATTTTATTATTTCCAGAGAGAGGCAAAGGGAGAGAGGCAGAGAGGGAGAGAGACATCAATGTCTGGTTACCTTTCACCTGCCTCCAGCTACAGACTTGGCTTGCAACCTGATTATGTGCCCTGACTGGGAATTGAACCAGCGACCCTTGGGTCCACAGGCTGGCACCTTATCCATTGTGCCACCAACCAGGGCTACAACTTTAGTTTTAAATCTTTTTAAAAAATATATTTTATTGATTATGCTCTGTGGTGTTCCTAGTTTTTCCTCCTTTGCCCCCCCTCCACCAGTGCCCCCATTCCCTCCAGCAACCCACCATCCCCCCTACCCTGCCAACCCCCATCTGCTTAGTTCATGTCCATGGGTCATGCATATAAGTTCCTTGGCTTCTCCATTTTCTTTATTGTTCTTAACATCCCCCTGTCTATGCTGTACCTACCAATTATGCTTCTCAATCCCTGCACCTTTCCTCCATTTCTCCCCCTTCCCCCTCCCAGCTGACAACCCTCCAAATGATCCCTATACTTATGATTCTGTTCCTGTTCTGATTGTTTAATTGGTTTAGACTCAGTTGTTGATAGTTGTGCATGTGTTGCCATTTTAATGTTTGTAGTTTGATCATTTTTTTCTTAAATAAGTCCTTTTAACATTTCATTTTATAATGACTTGATGATGATGAACTCTGTTAGCTTTACCTTGTCTGAGAAGCATTTTATTTACCCTTCCATTCTAAATGATAGCTATGCTGGATAGAGTTATCTGGGTTGTAGGTCCTTGCTTTTCATCACTTTGAATACTTCTTCTAGTCCCTTCTTGCCTGCAGAGTTTCTTTTGAGAAATTAGCTGACAGTCTTATAGGAACCCCTTTATAGATTACCCTCTTAAAACTTTTCTCTTGCTGTTTTTAAGACTCTCTCTTTAACCATACATTGATCTTTCTCTCCCTCTCTGCCTCTCTCCCTTTCTCTCTCTCTGAAAAATAATAAATAAAAAATTAAAATTAAAAACAAAAGACTCTTTATCTTTAACCTTTGGCATTTTAATTATGATGTGTCTTCATGTGGTCTGATTTGGGTCTAGCTTGTCTGTGCTACCTAGACTTGTATGTCTATTTCCTTTGCCAAATTAGGGAAAGCTTTTGTTATTTTTTCCAAATAAGTTTTCAGTTACTTGCTCTTCCTCTTCTCCTTCTGGCACCCCTGTGTATTGGATGTTGGTATGTTTGGAGATTTTCCAGAGACTTCTTATACTCTCCTTGTTTTCTTGAATTCTTGTTCTTCATTCTGTTCTGGTTGACTGTTTATTTCTTCCTTATGTTCCAAATGATTGATTTGAATCTCTCCACTGTTGGCTCCATATATTTTTTTTTCATTTCACTTTATATAATTTTCATTTCTTCCTGGGTCTTTATTATGTTGTTGCTATAGTCAATGAGTTCTCTGAGCATCCTGATGAGCAGTGTTTTGAACTGTGCATCTAATAGGTTGGTTATCTCGATTTCATTTAGTTCTTTTTCTGGGGTTTTGTCGTGTTCTTTCATTGGGGCCATATTTCTTTGTCTCCTCCACTTGGCAGCCTCCCTGTGTTTATTTCTGTGCATTAGGTAGAGCTGCTTTGACTCCATATTAGTGGTGTGGCTTGCTGTAGAAAAGGAAACTGTAAATTGTGTTAGGTAGTCACCAGGGCAGGGTGCATACAGAAAGCAATCGATTGATGTTTCTTTTTCTCACCTTCTTCTTTTTCTCTCTCTAAAAAAATAAAGTATATTAAAAATATAAAAATGATAATCTCTATCACCTATTTTTACAATTTAAGAAACTAGAAAAAGAACTAAACCCAAAGCTAAAAGAAGGAAATAATAAAGATTAGAGCACAGATCAATGAAATAGAAAATAGAAAAATAGAGAAAGATCAATGAAGCCAAAAGATTAACAGACAGAATTAACAAATCTTTAGCTACATGGACTAGGGAAAAAAGAAGACTGAAATTACTATAAGAAATGAAAGTGGAATCATTGCTTTTTTTTTTTTTTTTTTTTTTCACCTTTTTTTTTTCTTTTAATTTTATTGTTGTTGTATTACATCCATCCCTTTTTTTCTCCCCTCTGTCCCCCTCCCCACCTACCCTTTCCCCCCAAAGTCAATCCCACTTGTTGTCCATGTCCATGGTTCCTTTATACTAGGTTCTTGTCTAAGCTGCTCCCCTTCTTTGCCTCTGCCTCCCCCCTACCCCCTACCCCTTTCCTCCTGACCACTGCAGGCCTATTCCTTGTATTCATACACTTGGTTCTGTTTTGCTTGTTGTTAGTTTTGCTCATTATTGTCCC
>PVIW01016930.1:0-15335 GCA_004026585.1 Noctilio leporinus | reverse complement strand
TGGAATTCTATATAGCAGAAAGAAAGAAGGAACTTGTACCCTTTGCAACAACATGGATGGAACTGGAGAGTATTATGCTTAGTGAAATAAGCCAGTCAGTGAAGGACAAATATCATACGATCTCACCCATTACGGGACAATAATGAGCAAAACTAACAACAAGCAAAACAGAACCAAGTATATGAATACAAGGAATAGGTCTTCAGTGGTCAGGGGGAACGGGGTTGGGGGGAGGGGGGAGGTAGAGGCAAGGAAGGGGAGCAGCTTAGACAAGAACCTAGTATAAAGGAACCATGGACATGGACAACAGGTGGGACTGACTTTGGGGGGAATGGGTGGGTGGGGAGGGGGACAGAGGGGAGCAAAAATGGGATGGATGTAATACAACAACAATTAAAAAAAAGAAAAGAAAAAAAGACTCAGTTCTGCCACACCCATACCCTCTGTCCAGTCAAGTTTCCTCTTCCAAATAAAGATCCTATTTGGTTGGCCAAATTGTCTGTATTGTTTTTTCCATAAAATAAAAGGAACATTTTTTCATTTTCACCAATAACTTGATTTGGATATTTTAAGTATGTCAGCTATCTCCTATGTAGTTTAAAGTTAATTATTCTCAATTAATGTCTCAATTTGATCACTAGCAACTTCAACTGGTCTACATGACCATGGAGCATCCAGCAAGAAATCTCCAGCACAAAACTTTCCAAGCCACTTTTGACGTGTTCCATCAGTCACAGCACCTTCTCCATACACTGCACAAGTCTTTTTTTTTTTTTTTCATTTCAGTTTTTTATCTTTCTTGAAATAATAAGGCATAATAGGCCAAAAATGTTGTTTTTCTTCCATCATCAATATTAAAATGGCTACACAAAAATTTACCAATTTTGATGAGGTTTTTAAAAAAATATTTTATTTATTATTTCCAGAGAGAGGAAGGGAAAGAAGCAGAGAGGGAGAGAAACATCAACGTATGGTTGCCTTTCACCTGCCTGCAGCTACAGACCTGGCTGGAGACCTGGTTTGCAATCTGGTTATGTGCCCTGGCTGGGGAATCGGACCAGTGACCTTTGTGTTTGCAGGCCGGCACCTTATCCACTGTGCTACCAGCCAGGGCTTATGAGGTTTTTTAATGCACACTAATATGACAACTCTCACAATACAATCTAAAAAAATTGTTTTGAATAACATTAAAGACAACTCAGCGCTAGTAGTCACCTTAATGAAAAAAAAAATGAACTTTTTGGCAATCCAATCCATGTCTACCTCACCAGACTTTTAACAAAATTAGCTATTAATAATAGCTAATATTTATTGGGTACTGAGCTCTATTCACCAATCAGATATTGAATTTTATATGGATTGTCAAATTCTCTCAACTGCCGTAGGAGGTCAACCCCATATTATAAATTAAAAAAACTAAGCTCTCCAACTGTTAAGTGACTGCCCAAGGTCCCATAATAAGAAAAATGGTGGCACCTGAATCAATTCCAGGTTTTCTAACTCTGAAGAGCCCACATTTTTATCTATTGTGTTATAGTGCTATTAAAATGTAGATTTCACAAAATTAAAAACTAATCATCTAAAGCTCTAAAGAGACAGATGGTGGCATTTTTATTTAAATTTTCAATTATTGATTTTAGAGAGAGAGAGGTTAAGGGAGAGAGAGAGAAACATTGATTTGTTGTTCCTCTTACTTATGCATTCATTAGCTGCTTCTTATATGTGCCCAAAACGAGGCATCAAACCCTCAACTTTGGCATATTTGGATGACGCTCTAACCAACTGTGCTACCCAACCAGGGAGATGCTTTTTTAGTTCCAAAGAGAGATGAAGGGTGAGAGAGAGAGAAAAATAATGTGAAACAGTCCATCAGTTGCCTTTCCAACTGGGAATGGAACCCACAACCTAGGTATGTACCCTGATGAGGAATCAGGTACTTTTAATTTATGGGACAATGCTCCAATGAGCCACACCGACCAGGGCAATACAGTATTTTAAAAATATTTTTATTTATTTTTATTTTTAGAGAGAGAGGAAGGGAGCGAGAAAGAGAAAAACATTTATGTATAAGAATAGCATCAAGTGATTGGCTCTCCCACATCCCCAACTGGGGACCTGGCCCAAATATCCAGGCATATGCCCTGACTGGGAATCTAGCCTGTGACCTTTTGGTTCATAGGCCAGCACTCAATCTATTGAGACACACCAGCCAGGGTGCAATGTGGTATTATTTTTTAAAGATATTTTATGTATCTATCAATCAATCAATCTATCAATCTATTTATTTAGAGAGGAGAAGGGAGAAAGAGAGGAAGAGAAACATCAGCGGTCTCTCATACGCCCTCAACTGGGGGCCTGGCCTGCAACCCAGGCATGTGCTCTGACTTTGAATGGAAGCAACAAGTACAGTCTTCAACTTGAAGAGGGGAAGAATAAGCCTTGTGGAAAGCAAGAACTGAAGCTCAAAATAGTACAGCCTCTAATTATGCCAAGATCCAGCTCAAACATTCAGACCTGCAAAACCTGACAGTTCTAAGAGTGCCAGGGAGTCTGGTGAGTATCTGCTGTAGAACTTTAAGGATGAGCAAGCTGTCAAAGCCTGAGAAGGCATCTACTAAGGGCTACAAACGTTCCCAGTCCCTGGCAACCTTGAACTGAATCCTGGATAAACTGCACAACTGATCTTTCTTTCACATATATAAGTACATGCACCTAGCCTTGACCAATGGATTCGTTTTTAAAAAGGTGGGCTTTGAGCTTCTAGAAAGGAAGTAGTGATCACAGAAGTGCTTTACTGAAAACAAGTCTTACATCAAAGAATACAACTAAACTGAAAAATAAAGGAATGCAATACATAGCAATGCTACTCAAAGTGAAGTCTGCACACTGTAGCACTGGCACCACCTAGGAGTTTGTCAGAAATGCAGACTCTCAGGCCCCAACACAAACCTGCTCAATAAGAATCTGCATTAAAAAAAAAAAAAAAAAAAAAAGATTCTGCATTTTAACCAGACCCTCAGGTGATTCTTGTGCACAATCAAGTTTGAAAATTGCTGATGCATACAAAAAGTCTACATTTTAGCAAGGCATTTGATGAGCATTTCATGGTATCTTTGTGGACAGTAATATTTCCTTTTATTATTAATTTGTTACATACTATATTTGCCAGACAAAATGTTAAGCAGTTGGTACATTTACTTACTTCTCATAATAACCCTATAAAGTAGGCATTATGTGTAATTTGAATATTAGCAAGCATTAAATAGCACTGTCTGCCAAGAACTGTTTCAAAGACTTCATTAACTTATTTAATCCTCATAATAACCCTTTATGATAGGTACTATTACTACCTACATTTTACATATGATGAAACCAAGGCAAAAAGAGGACAATCAATTTGCTCATAATCACAAAGAAATCACAGTTCAGGATCTGTGGTGCAATTTCTGACAAGTGTGCTGCTACAGTCGGGTACATGACAAACCTGTGGGAAACAATATAACAATCATACCCCCAAACAGTCAATTAAAAAAAAAAAAAAAAGATCACTAGGACCTGCAGGAGAGGGTCTAAAAGTATGTTAAAAAAAAAAGAAAAATCAAGACTTGGCTGGTGGCTCAGTGGATAGGCACCGGCCTGCAAACCCAAAGGTCCCTGGTTTGATTCCCAGCCAGGTCTCTAGCCAAGTCCATAGCTGAAAGCAGGTGAAAGGCAATCACACATGGATGTTTTTCTCCCTTTCTTCCTTCCTCTCTCCCTGCCTTTCTCTCTAAAAATAATGAATAAAACCTTAAAAAAAATTTCAACGGCATTCCCAGAAAGAGGGAGATAAGACTGTTTATTGAAAGCCTACAGTATGAGGCCATGAGTCAAGTACTTTGCCTTGATGTTGTTGTTTTTTTAAATTAATTTATTGTTGTTGTATTACAGTTCTCATTTTCCCCCATTGCTCTCTCCTGCCCCGCCCACCCCGTTCCCTCTTCCATAGTCAATCCCTACATATTATCCATGTCCATGGATTATTTATACTAGTTAGTTAAACACTCATGTTTTTTTATTATATTTTATTGACTATACTGTTATAGTTGTCCCAATATTTTTTCCTTGCTCCCTTCTGCCCAGTACCCAACTTCCCTCCAGCAGTCCCACACCCTCAGTTCATGTCCATGGGTCATGCCTGTATGTTCTTTGGTTTCTCCCTTTCCTGTACCATTCTTAACACCCCCCTGTCTATTTTGTACCTACCAATTATGCTTCTTAACCCCTGCACCATTTCCCAATTTCTCACCCTTTCCCTCTCTGCTGATAATCCTCCAAATGATCCCCATACCTATGATTCTGATCCTATTCTGGCTGTTTGCTTAGTTTGTTTCTGTTTTTATTTTTTAGATTCTGTTGTTAATAGTTGTGAGTTTTGTCATTTTAGTGTTCATAGTTTTGATCTTCTCCATTTTCTTAAATAAGTCCCTTTAACATTTCATACAATAATTACTTGGTGATAATGAACTCCTTTAGCTTTACCTTGTCTGGGAAGCACTTTATCTGCCCTTCCATTCTAAATAATAGCTTTCCTGGATAGAGGAATTTTGGTTGTAGGCCCTTACTTTTCATCACTTTGAATACTTCTTGCCAGTCCCTTCTTGCCTGCTGAGCTTCTTTTGAGAAATCAGCTTACAGTCTTATAGGGAACCTTTTTCTCTTGCTGTTTTTAAGATTCTCCTTTAATCTTTAATTTTTTGGCATTTTAATTATGATGTGTCTTTGTATGGTCCTTTTTGGGTCTGGCTTGTTTGGGATTCTTCATGCTTCCTGCACTTATATGTCTATTTCCTTCGCTAAGTTAGGGAAGTTTTCCTTCATTATTTTTTCACATATTTTCAATTTCTTGCTCTTGCTCCTCTTCTTCTGGCACCCCTATGAATCAGATTTTGGCATGTTTAAAGTTGTCTCAAAAGTTCCTGAGCTCCTCAATTTTTTTTCAATTCTTTTTTTTTTTTTTAAAGAGAGAAAGAGAGGGAGAGAAACATCAATGTACGGTTGTCTTTCACCTGCCTCCAACTACAGACCTGGCTGGAGATCTGGCTTGCAACCCGGTTATGTGCCCTGGCTGGAAATCAAACCAGCAACCTTTGGGTTCGCAGGCCGGCACCCTACCCACTGTGCCACCAGCCAGGGACGTCAATTCTTATTTCTTCATCCTATACTGGATGACTGTTTATTTCTTCCTTATGTTCCAAATTGCTGATTTAAACCCCGGCTTCATTCCCTTCACCATTTGTTTCATGTGGATTTTCCTTCATTTCACTTAGCTTAGCCTTCATTTCTTCCCTTATGTGTTTGTGGTACTTAATCCTGTCTGTCAGGTCTGTGAGCATCATTATCACCAGTTTTGAACTCTGCATCTGTTAGGTTGGCTATCTTCTCATTGCTTAGTTCTCCCATTGAAACCTTGATACACTCTCTCTTTTGGGCCATACTTCTCTGCCTCTTCAATTTGACAAGTTCCTGTACTTGATTCTGTGTCTTAGGTAGAACTGCTGCACCTGTTATAAGGGGTAAAGCCTTAGGTATTGGGGCAATCCATTTCACCATGTTGTGGCACTATATGTGGGAGAGGGGTCTGAGAGGGAACAATGCCACTGGCTCAGCACTTGCCCCTTTTCCAGGCATTTCTCTCATTTCCTGTATGTGACTGGCACCCCTTTAGCTATTACCTTAATTGTGCTTCCCAGAGAGGGTTTGCAGATGTTCTCGGACTGTGAGAGCCCTCTGAACAAACTGACTCTGCTGAGAGACTGGCAGTTTCTTTCACAGCCTCAATCCCCACTGTTTTTCATCATCAGAAGCAATGAGGCTTTATTTTAACTGGCACTGGCGCCATGAGCTGTGTGGCCTGACCTGGGGCTGGGGATTGCTCCCCAAGTACCCTTCCCAACTTTTATAATGTGTGTCTGCACTTTCTGCCAGCTGGCCACAACCACTGTCTTGCTGTTGGTGCCACTGCCATCACCACTGCTGCCATACTTCATCCTCTCTGCCCCTTCTCCACCCCTC
The DNA here is from genome assembly GCA_004026585.1 of Noctilio leporinus. Taxonomy (NCBI): domain Eukaryota; kingdom Metazoa; phylum Chordata; class Mammalia; order Chiroptera; family Noctilionidae; genus Noctilio; species Noctilio leporinus. The sequence goes on along the minus strand of PVIW01016930.1, from coordinate 9,281 downwards.
CTACCTGTCTAGACGAGTGTTACTTCTTTATCTTTGTTGCACTTTCATGCAATTCAATTTTTTGGTACTTATGATTGTTTTTAGTTTTGAGGTAGTTATATTTCTTATTGTTGTGGAGGGTGGTGAAATATGTCTACCTATGCCTTCATCTTGGCCAGAAATCTGCCTCTGTGTTTTATTCAATCTTTCCAGCAGACCCATTTGTAGGTATTAATATATTTTACACATGAAATAAAAACACAGACAAGTTAATGACCTTGCCAAGTCACAATACTTATGATAATACGACCAAGTGTGACTCTAAAGCCCACATTCTTTCCCTTGATTTGCTCTGCACCAATCCCTGGCCAGGTCCCATTGCTATAAATGACTTAGATAAAGGCATTGGGTGACGCTGACCATATAACAGGAGGACCTTTAAAAACAAGTATATTATAAAATAAAACATGGATCTCAAAGATCAAAACAAAATGGAAGAGTATTATGTTTAGTGAAATAAGCCAGTCAGTGAAAGACAAATACCATATGACCTCACCCATTACAGGACAATAATGAACAAAACAAACAAAACAACCAGATACATGAATACAATGAATAGACCTTCAGTGGGCAGAGGGGAGGGGAGAGGGGGAAGAGGAAGCAAAGAAGGGGAGCAGTTTAGTCGAGAAACTAGCATGGAAGAACCATGGACATGGACAACAAGTGGGATTGACTTTAGTGGGGAGTGGGTGGGCAGTGAAGGGGACAGAGGGGAGGAAAAAGGGGAGGGATGTAATACAACAACAATAAAATTAAAAAAAGAAAACAACAGAATGGAACAATGAGTTAGAATGGTATTCAAAGGCAAGAAGTTTTGGAATAAGACAAGACAACATTTGAATACCAGATTCTACCAAGTACTGTTTAGAATTTAAGCAAGTTACTTAACTTCTTTGAGCCTTAATTTCTACATTCAGAAAATGGGAGTAATGTGCGATATAATTATTTTAAGAGGGGAGAAAAGGTAATATTTGTAAAATTTTTGGCATAAGATAAAGCTTAAAAACTGGTAGTAAACATTAAATCCAACAAGATCAAGTTTAAGAAGAATAAGCGCAAGAAAATCAATTTTAGAAGCATCAGATGAAATATAACAGTAGCACATAAGGAAAAACTTAAGGATATTCATTGACTTGAACCTGAGTCAATAGCTGGCTAAGAATACCAAAAACTATTGTAAATTCAGAGCACATCACAGAAGCACTGTGTCCAACACAAGTAACTTCAACATAAAGAGGTCTATCAGACTTCATTTCTAATACTGCCTTCAGTCCTGAGTGCTAAACTTTAAGAAAGTCACTGACAAGTTAGAATCAGTCTAGGAAAAGATGAGAAGGTGAGCTTTGAAAACATAGGGACTAGCTCCTTCCTGGTTTTGTATTCCCTTCAGGTCATACAACTGAACTGCTTCCATTCCCTAAGAACTAACACCCCCCCCCCCATCTTTATCTCTCTCTCTCACTCCCCTCCTCCTTTCTCTCTCCCTTTCCCTACATACCCCTCATTTTCAATTTTGCCAGTGTCAAATGGATCTGACAGGAGTGACTTAACGACTTCTAGTCCAAAACTCTAGGACTTGGCATATGAGACCTGTTGCTAATCTGGCCCTGGCCTGAATATTAGACCTGCTACTAATCTAATCTATACCAAATTTAACTGGCCCCCTGCTTCCTTCTAGAGACAGAGTCCCATAACCTGTGTCCTAGGTCACTGAATCCCGAGTCTTTGTCACATACTCAAGAAACTAGAACTGTCCCTCAAAGTCTCCATGATCCATAGCCTTCAGATGGATACAGCTAGCTAGGAGACTGCAATTAGACAATGTCAGTCCTCTCACACCTCAGCTGTTTCAAAATCAGATAAATTTAGGGTCAAACCCATTCAAGCTTATAAAATAGTTCAAGTAAATCAGCTTATTGTACCTAACAAGCCATTTGCAAACCTACGAGCATGAAGCCTAGAAAAAATGCCTGTAATCTGGCCATCCTCCCAGCAGGGACCCATTTTCAAGTCCAATTAGAACTGGATTCAGCTCCCTGGCAGGAACTAGAAAATAAAATCTGGTAACTCCTAGCTCCAGATTCTCAGGGCAAATGACACTGCAGTAACATGAGCTTCTCTATGGAACAGTCTTGTCAAAGTTGGCAGTTTTTCCTAGCTGAATCAAAACAGCCTATCTCCTTTCATTCAATACTCCCTTGGAAGCCAAGCATCCCTTTAGGAAGTGCCATTTGCAATGGACATCAGTGTCTCAATACCCTATTTTCAACCATGCTAACATCCTGGTTCCATTTCTATTCCCAAGTAGATAGAGGCTCTGCTCTTTCTGTGGACGAGAAAAACCATGGTAAGTGCTACTCTGTAAGAACTTGACTTCCATTCTTTAGGACAGCACAACTCCAGCTCAGAATCAGATGATTCCTGGAGCTTTCCATCCATTTCAGACTAGCTCTATACCCAGAGTTCCCGAGTTAATTTGTACATCCAGTTCTTCCCTCCCTGAAGTAATTCTGAATGTCTATACTCACTTCTATTAGGTTGGCCAAAAATACTTGTATGGTTTTCTCTGTAAATAAAAAATACGTTTTTTTCATGTTCACTAATGACATTATTTGGCTATTTTGAGTATGTCAGCTATCCTCTGCATGGTATAACACTGATTGTTCTCAATTAGTGTCTTGATTTGATTGCTATTAACTTCAACTGGTCTACCCAACTGTAGGGCATCATCCAGCAAGAAATCCCCACAAAACTTCCCAAATCACTTTTGACACGTTCCATCAATCACAGCGCCTTCTCTCCATACACTGTACAATCTTTTTTACATTTTAGTTGCATTTCTACCTTTCTTGAAATACTAAAGCATAAGATGCCAAAAGTGTTGTATATTTTCTTCCATCTTCAATATTAAAATGGGAACACAAAAATTTGCCAATTTTGATAATTTTTTATGCATGCTGATATGATAGCTCTCACAATACAATCTAATAGAATTGTTTCAAATATTATTAAAGAAAACTAAGCTGTAGTAGACATCCTAATGGAAGAAAACAAATGAACTTTTTGGCTAACCAATAGTTGGTTCCCTGACCAACACAACACACCACTGCACCACTAGTTCTGAACTTGAGCATGCATTTAGAGGCTTGTTAAAATATAGATAATTGGATCTCAACCCTAGAGTTTCTGATTCAGTAGGTCTGGGGTGGAAATGGAACATCAGCATTTTTATAAAAACTGATTTCAGAGACAAACGGAGAGGGAGGGAGTAGGGGGGAAGAAGGGGAAGGAGGGGAGAGAGGGAGAGAGAGGGAGAGAGAGGGAGGGAGGGAGAGAGAAGGAGGGAGGGAGGGAGGGAGGGGGAGGGGGAGAGGGAGAGAGAGAGAGAGAGAGAGAGAGAGAGAGAGAGAGAGAGAGAGAGAAACATCAATTTATTGCACTTATTGATGCATTCATTGAATGTTCTAAGTGCCATGCCCTGATCAGGGGTCAAACCCCCATCCTTGGCATATTGGGACCACATTCTAACCAACTGAGCTGCTAGGCCAGGGCCTTTGAATATCTGCAATTTTTAAAAGGTTTTATTCATTATTTTTAGAGAGAAGGACAGGGAGGGAGGAAGAAAGAGAGAGAAAAATATCAATGTATAGTTGCCTTTCACCTGCCTCCAGCTGGGGACCTGGCTGGGGACCTGGCTGGAGACCTGGCCAGCAACCTGGTTATATGTCCTGACTGGGAATCAAACCAGTGCCCCTTGGGTTCACAAGGTGACACCAATCCACGGAGCCACACCAGTCAGGGCCTTGAATATCTTCATTTTTATTAAGTTCCCAGGGCATGCTCCTATTGCTGTTGCTGTTGCTGTTGCTGGTATGGAGACTACACTTTGAAAACCATTGGTCTAGACTGACAATATTTCAAGTCATTCCTGGAACTGTAATAGGAGCAGGGGGGATACTATACATATGAGTTCTTTTGAATCATAACAATCAGTGTTTTGCCCTACCCAGAAAACTATTTTTTCTTCTACAAAGAAGACCTCAACTGGATCTCACAGGTGAAATAGTCAGGAGTTTTAAACAGCTCTGGCTGCTGTAGTTCAGTGGATTGAGCACCATCCTTCGAACCAAAGGGTCACCAGTTCAATTCCCAGTCAGGGCTCATGCCTGGGTTGCAGGCCAGGTCCCTGGTTAGGGGAACATGAGAGACAAGCACACATTAATGTTTCTCTCCTTCTCTTTCTCCTTTTCTTTCTCTCTCTATAAATAAAGATAAATAAATAAACAAAATCTTTAAAAATAAAAAGTGGGTGACATTTATACTCTTACAAATTATTAAGACAGATACATCTATAACCAAGAAATGGTACTTAAGTAAGAGATTCAGCAGCCAAACCAGGAGTGGAGCCCTGGCCAAGTAGCTCAGTTGCTTAGAGCCTCATTCCTATATGACCAAGTTTCAGGTTTGATCCCCAGTCAGGGCACATACAAGAAGCAACAGAGAAATGCATAGGTAAGTGGAACAACAAACTGAATTTTGTTTCTCTCTCCCTCTCTTGCTTTCTCTTGATCTAAAAGTCAATAAACAAAATTACATTATTAAACCAGAAGTAAAAGTAACACCTACTCTCTTTCCTTTGCCTCACCAGCTATATTACTCACAAAGTTAATTAAAACCTGTAAAGAGCTTAGTTAGGATAATAGCCTTTTTTTTTTTTTTTTAACTGTGGTAAAATATACATATTCATCATTTTAAAAATTCATAAGTATTCAGTGGTACTAAATACAATCACAATATTGGGTAACCATCACCAGTGTCCATATTCAAAACATTTTCATTACTCCCAATAGAAATTATACCCATTAAAAATATCTCCCCCTTCTCATGTTTCCCCAGCCCCCAGTATTCTATTTTCTGTCTCTATGAATTTGCCTATTCTACTATAGTGGAATCATATACTAGTTTTTCTGCATCAGGCTTATTTCAATAAGCATAATGTTTTCAAGGACTATCCATACTGTAGCATATATTAAAATTTCATTCTTTAAAAAAAATGTTACTATTTATTTTAGTGGGGAGAGAAACATCATTGTGTGAAAGAAACATCAATCAGTTGCTTCCCGCACTCCCCCAGCTGGGGACCTGGCCTGCAACACAGGCATGTGCCCTGACTGGGAATCAAACCGGCAACCTTTTGGTTCACAAGCCAGCACTCAATCCACTGAGCCACACAAGCTATAGCAAAATGACATTCCTTTTAATAATAATAAACACCCCGTTTTGTTTATCTAGTCATCTGTCCATGGTTACTTAATAATAAACACCCCGTTTTGTTTATCTAGTCATCTGTCCATGGTTACTTGGGATGCTTCTACCTTTCAGAAATTGTGAATAATATTGCTATGACACGGACTTTCAAGTATCTATTCCAGTATCTGCTTTCAATTCTTTGAATATACACCTATTCAAAGCGTATAATTCAATTGTTGGTTCATATGGAAATTCTATGTTTAATCTTTTGAGAAAATGGCAAACTGATTTCCACAGGGGCTGCATTATTTTACATTCCCACTGACATCAGCAATGCTAATAACTTTTTCTTTTTCTTTTCTTTTTTTAATTAGTCATCCTGGTATGTTATGCTTAGCCACTATTATCATCATCACAAGTTTTTTATTTTTATAAAAATTTTTCCTAAAGATTTTATTTATTTTTATTTTCAGAGAGAGGGGAAGGGAGAAAGGCAGAGAGGGAGAAAAACATCAATGTATGGTTGTCTTTCATCTGCCTCCAGTTACAGACCTGGCTAGAGACCTGGCTAGCAACCTGGTTATGTGCCCTGGCTGGGAATTGAACCAGCAACCTCTGGGTTCATAGGCCGGTGTCTTATCCACTGAGCCACCAGCCAGGGCTCATCACAAATTTTGATACATAAGTTTTTACCGATCCTCATTGACAATTATCAGAGGTTCTGACTAGTTTTCAAGTTCAAGTGGTTCTAACAGTTTCATTGAAAACATGCTGTCAGTTGCCTCTAATCTTCTCACAAAATCTTTAAAGCTGGCATTTCCCTAGTTTGAAGATATTTCTTGCCCTGATTGATGTGGCTCCTCAGTTGGTTGGACATCAGGCTGCATGCAAAATGATGGGTTGACAATTAAATTCCTGGTCAGAGGACATGTCTGGTTTGCGGGTTCAGTTCTCCAGTCAGGGCACATACAAGCAGCAACCAGTCAATGTCTCTCCCTCTTTTTCTCTCCCTTCCCCTCTCTCTTAAATATCTTTAAAAAGAAATAAAGAAAGAAAATTATTCTTTGGGTGGCTAAAAAAAGAATGGTTTTCAATTTTTTTTAAATATCTTTTTAAACCCACACCTTGGTGTATTAGGACAATGCTCTAATCAACTGAGCTACTTAGCCAGGGCAAGACAAGGATTTATTTTTCTCTGCCAGTGCTACACTGGCAGGCAGTTAAAGAAATGTCAAATGGTTTTCCAAAAACATTTAGAATTCTAATATAAAAGAATTTATTTTTGAACACAAAAGTATATTGGAAAATCCTATATATTTAAACCTTGCTGCCTATATCACTTTTAGGTCTCTTACCTAACCAGAAATACCATTTTCACTTCACTTGGGTTTTCTAGGTATGGAAGAGCTAAAGTCTCAATAAGATAAATAACCATTCCTAAATAAAATTGTTTTCTTGTGCTCATGTAGTATGTCCAAGATTTCAGGCCTTTCTGTCAGTAACACCTCTTCTTCCTCTATGTATATAAGAAAGAAAATGGAAGTAGATAAAGTGAACAAGGAAAAAACATCTTAAAAAAAAAAAGATTTCATTTATTTTCAGAGAGAGGGGAAGGGAGGAAGAGAAGAGAAACATCAATGTGTGGTTGCCTCCCACATTCCCTTAACTAGGGACCTGGTCTGCAACCCAGGCATATAACCTGAACTGGTGACTCTTTGGTCCACAGGTGAGCACTCAATCCGCTAAGCCCACCATCCAGGGCAAAATACCTTATTTTTGTAAATGTTTTCTTCCTCAACTTTTACATCTGTCAAGAATTGAGAAACAAAATATAGTAGTACCTTAAGTACAGAAAAAACATGGGCAAAGTTAAAAAAAAAAAGTTTCATCTTAGTTATTGGTAGACAGTATACCATATATATTTCCCATTATGCTAATTATAATATTTAAAAAACTAAACTTTATCAATACTCAGTGGATTGAGCGGCAGCCTGTGAACCTAAGGGTTGCTGCAGGTTCAATTCCCAGTCAGGGCAAATGCCTGGGTTGTGGGCAAGGTCCCCAGTTAGGGCATAAAAATAAAAAATAAATAGCCCTGGCTTGAGGCTCAGTGGATAAAGTGCCGGACTTCGAACCCAAAGGTCGCTGGTTCAATTCCCAGCCAGGGCACATAACCAGGTTGCAAGCCAGGTCTCCAGCCAGGTCTGTAGCTCGAGGCAGGTGAAAGGCAACCATACACTGATGTTTCTCTCCCTCTATTCCTCTCTCTGGAAAATAATAAAATCCTTTTAAAAATAAAAATAAATAAAATAAACTTTATGAATAAAGAACTAAGTTTTATAATGACAAAGAGCAGGATAATGATATTTGAGAGGTTCAGGGACCTATGTGAACCCTCAAGTTCAGAAACCCCATTAAAGCATGTAATTTGTTTCATAAATAAAAGTATGCCCTGGTTGGTGTAGCACAGTGGACTGAATGCCAGCCTGTGAACCAAAGGGTCACTGATTCAATTCCCTGCCAAGGCATGTGCCTGGGTTGCAGGACAGGTTCCCGGTTAGGAGTGAGAAGCAACATTGATGTTTCTCCTTTTCTTCCCCTCTAAAAATAAAATAAATATTTTTAAAAATAAAATAAATAGCCCTGGCTGGTCGCACAGTGGATAAGGTGCTGGCCTGCAAACCTGAAGGTTGCTGGTTCAATTATCAGCAAAGGCGCATAACCAGGTTGTAAGCCAGGTCTCCAGCCAGGTCCATGGCTGGAGGCAGGTGAAAGGCGACCATACACTGATGTTTCTCTCCCTCTCTGCCTCTCTCCCTTCTCTATCTGGAAATAATAAATAAAATCTTTTTAAACATAAAAATAAAATAAATGTACAATAAGCAATAATGGAGCCACATCACTGTAGGGAAACTTGTGAATGGCTAAAACCAAGAATGTTCAACTCACAAATGCCAAGAGAGAGCTGTTTCTGGTTTATAGTAAGTAGGACCTCAGTTCTTGAACTTTAATTTGTTCTGGAAAACTGTTCAAGAAATAATTTGTTCAAGAACTGAATCTCGCCCTGGCTGGTGGCACAGTGGATAAGGCGCCAGCCTGTGAACCCAAAGGTCACTGGTTCGATTCCCAGCCAGGGCACGTGGCCAGGTAGCAGGCCAGGACTCCAGCCGGGTCTGTGGTTGGAGGGAGGTGAAAGGCAACCATGCATGGATGTCTCTCTCCCTCTGTCCCTTCCCCTCTCTGTAAAAATAATAAATAAATTAAAAAAAACAAAACAAAACAAAAAACCCTGAATTTCCTTTGGTGCCTGAGAGACACATGACTGATCATACAGGTATCAGCATGAAAGGGTTGACAGGTACAGAAGAGATCCAAACTTTTGTTAGAAAACCAAGACATTTTTTCTGGTAACACTTGGTGGAGAACCAAACTGTTCGAGAACCAAGACGTTCAAGAACTGAGGTTTGACAACAAGTGTTGGCGAGGATGCGGGGCAAAGGGAACCCTCATACACTGTTGGTGGGAATACAGGCTGGTGCAGCCACTGTGGAAAACAGTATGGGGTTTCCTTAAAAAACTAAAAATGGAACTGCCTTTTGATCCAGCTATTCCACTACTTGGACTATACCCAAAGAATCCTGAAACTAAAACACCAATTCATAAGAACCTATGCACACCTATGTTCATAGCGGCACTATTTACAATAGCAAAGTGCTGGAAACAGCCTATGTGCCCATCAGTGGATGATTGGATCAAAAAACTTTGGTACATTTACACAATGGAATTCTATATAGCAGAAAGAAAGAAGGAACTTGTACCCTTTGCAACAACATGGATGGAACTGGAGAGCATTATGCTTAGTGAAATAAGCCAGTCAATGAAGGACAAATATCATGTGATCTCACCCATTACAGGACAATAATGAGCAAAACTAACAACAAGCAAAACAGAACCAAGTATATGAATACAAAGAATAGGCCTTCAGTGGTCAG
>PVIW01016929.1:0-15339 GCA_004026585.1 Noctilio leporinus | reverse complement strand
AAGGGGGGGGGGGGGGGGGGGGGGGGGGAGGCAGAGGCAAGAAAGGGGAGCAGCTTAGACAAGAACCTAGTATAAAGGAACCATGGACATGGACAACAGGTGGGATTGACTTTGGGGGTGGATGGTTGGGTGGGGAGGGGGACGGAGGGGAGCAAAAAGGGGATGGATGTAATACAACAACAATAAAAAAAGAAAAACTGGGAAAAAAATAAAATAAAGTTTTATTTTAACACAGGCAATTGTGGGTCTCTTAATTTATTTTATTTGGTGCTTTCTGGGCTTCCTGGATCTGGATGTCTGTTTATTTCCCCATTATTTCTCTGAATAAGCTTTCTGCCCCTTTCTGTCTTTCTTCTCCTGCCAAACTCTCTACAATGTGTATACTGGTCTCTTTAATGGTGTCCCATAAGTCCTTTAAGCTAGCCTAATTCTTTTCATTCTTTTTTTCTTTTGCTACTCTGATAGGATGAATTTCACTGCCCTGACTTGAAGTTTGCTGATATTTTCTTCCACTTGATATAGATTACTGTTGAACCTCTTCAGGTGAAATTTTCAGTTCAATTATTATACCTTTTAGTTCTGTGATTTCTGTCTCATACTTCCTTGTATTTCCAATCATTTTATTTGGAAATCTCAATTTTAAAAAAAGTGTTTTATTTTAATTTTATATTTTTAAAGATTTTTTATTATTTTTAGAAAGAGGGCCAGGGAGAGAGGCAGAGGGAGAGAGACATCATTGTGTGGTTGCCTTTCTCTTGCCTCCAACTATGGACCTGTCTGGAGACTTGGCATGCAACCTGGTTATATGCCCTGGTTGGAAATCAAACCAGTGACCTTTGGGTTCGCAGGCTGGTGCCTTATCTACTGTGATGCCAATGAGGGGGAAATCTCACTTTTCTTCATGCACTGTTTTCCTCAATTGGTAATCATTTAATGGCCATTATATTGAAGTCTTGATCAGGTTAATCACTTGTCTCTATTTTATCTAGAGTTTTATTTTATTCTTTTGCTTGGAATACAGTCTTATATTTTTTCATTTTTCCCCCCTAGACTCTGTTGGTTTTTTTCCCATTAGATAAAACAGTCACCTCTTGTAGTCTTGATGAAATGATCTTGTGCAGAAGCTGATCAGCCTGGCTTTTGATTGTTTCTCAAATATTTGTGATTGTCCAAATTACCTTCTTTGTTCTTCTTTAAAGTATAGTTTATTGATTATGCTGTTTCAATTGTCCCACTTTTTTCTTTCTTTTGCTCCCCTCTGTCTGGTACTCCCTTCCCTCCAGCAATGCCTCACCCATGGTTCATTTTCATGTGTTATTCATATAAGTTCTTTGGATTCTTCATTTCTTATACTATTCCTTTTTTAAAAAAGTTTTTCTTTATTATTTTTAGAGAGAGGAGAAGGGAGAGAGGGAGAGAGACAGAGAGACATCAATGTATGGTTGCCTTTCACCTTCCCTCAGCTACAGACCTAGCTGGAGACCTGGCTGCAACCTGGTTATTCACCCTGGCTGGGAATCAAACCAGTGACCTTTGGGTTCGCAGGCCAGTGCCTTATCCACTGTGCCACCAGCCAGAGCTTCTTATACTATTCTTAACATCCCGCTGTCTACTTTGTACCTACAAATTACGCTTCTTGATCTTTGCACCATTTCTCCCCTTTACACTTTCCCACTCCCAGATGATAACCTTCCAAATGATCTCCATACCTATGATTCTGTTCCTGTTTTGGTTGTTTGCTTTCCTTGTTTTTGTTTTTATTTCCTATATTCACTTGTTAAGAGTTGTGACTTTGTTATCATTTCAATGTCTATAGTTTTGATTTTCTTCTTTTTCTTAAATAAGTTCCCTTAATGTTTCATATGATAATGGCATGATGAGGATGAACTCCTTTTGCTTTACCTTGTCTAGGGAGCACTTTATCTGCTCTTGCATTCTAAATGATAGTTTTGCTGGGTAGAGTATTCTTGGTTGTAGGTCCTCACTTTTTATCACTTTGAATACTTCTTGCCAGCCCCTTCTTGCTTGCAAAGTGTCTTTTGAGAAATCAGCTGATAGTCCTTCCAGAATTGCTTTGCAGGTAACTCCGCTTATCTCTTGCTGTGTTTAAGATTCTCTCTTTATCTTTAACCTTTGGCATTTTAATTATGATTTGCCTTGGTGCGGTCCTCTTCGGGTCCAACTTGTTTGGGACTCTCTGTGCTTCTTGGACTTGTATGTCTATTCCTTTTGCTAGATTCAGGAATCTTTCTTTCATTATTTTTTGAAATAAGTTTTCAGTTTCTTGCTCTTCCTCTTCTCTTTCTATCACTCCTATGATTTGGATGTTGGTATGTTTCAAGTTGTTCCAGTTTCCTAATCCTCTCCTCTTTATTTTCAATTCTTGTTTTTTCTTTGTGTTCTGGGTGAATGCTTATTTCATCCTTTTGTTCTAAATCCTTGATTTGAATCCCACTTCCTTCCCATAACTGTTGGTTCCATATATATATTTCACTTTGTATAACTGTCACTTTTTCCTTTATTTGGTGGCAATATTCAATCATTTTTTATAAGCATTCTAATCACCAGTGTTTTGAACTCTGTATCTGGGTATCTGGTAGGTTGGCTATCTATGTTTCATTTAGTTCTTTTTCTGGGGTTTATTCTGTTTTTTCATTTGGGCTCTATTTCTTTGCTTCCTCAATTTGGCAGCCTCCCTGTATTTGTTTCCGTGTCTTGGTAGTATGGCCTAATGACTAGGTGTCCTATAGGGTCTAGTGGCATAGCCTTTACTATCACCCAAGCCAAGTACTCAAGATGCACCCTTTGTGTGACCTGACTATGCCCTTCCACTTAGTTGAGTCTTAGTTGCTGTTGGCAGGTCAAAGGGAGGGATTTACATAGGCCAGTCAGATTTAAGAACTGGCTATGACCACTGACCACCAACCTCCACTCTCTGGAGGATCAGCTGTACAGGGGCAGTGTGGTAGTGGCTTTGACACATTCTGTAGCTGTCCACTGGGTAGGGTTTCCCTGGTGGTTCAGGCCAAGTTCAGCTGTCTCCTGGGGTTTTCCTGGGGTACCCTGCCTGAGCTATAAAGCAGTTTGAGGTGGCTCCTAATTCTTCTGGACTTGGAGATTCCCAGATGAGGCCAAGCTATGAATGTAAGCTTGCTACAGGCTTTGCTGGGCCTAGTGCTCATTGAGTCCAACTGTAGCTTGTTGATAGTATTTAGGAAGTCGTGAAGCATTAGCCAAGATCAGCTATTCATAAGGACAAGCTGCTTGTGTGGGTCTATAAATTGGGTGGGGTGGAGTCTCTGGGGATCTCCAAGGCAGCTTAAACTGTTTGCCAGATTGATGGAGACTTAGATATGATACCAGCTTGCCATCTCTGTCGGGGGATGGTTTGGAAAGGGGACAATGGTCTCTGATACCTTGGTACCAGGCACTTCAGTTTCTCCCTGTATGCCTCTGGTTCCTTTCAAGTTGCTACCCTGGTGCTGGAGCCCAGAGATAGTCTGAGTAGTTGAGTCCATGTGTGAGTTCTTGAAGAGGAACTGCTTGTGGCTCCAGCAGTTTCTTCCACCAACTCAATCCCTGATGGTTTTGGCAGCCAGAAGTTTTGGGGATTTTTCTTCTTGGCAATGGAACCCTGGACTGGGACTCCTTGCTCCTGAGATATCCTTCCTGAATTTTTATGCACCACACGTGGGTGTGGGACCAGCCCATTTTGTGTCTGCACCCCTTTCTACTCATCTGGATGAATGTAGTTTCTCTAATTCCCTGGTTATCAGACTTTTATTCAACTCAAATTATGATGGTTCTATATTTTAGTTGCAATTTTGATATGGTTATGTGAAGAGGCAAGCCATGTATGCCTACCCTGCCATCTTGACTAAAGAGTACATTCTTTGTTCTTAGGGGCTATGTAGCAATCTTTATTGTTTTGTAATAAATGCATCCAATGCAAGGAATTTCCTTCTATTCACTGCTTTTCCTACAAATTTTGATAAACTGTGTTTTAATTTTCAGCTCAAAATTTCCTTTCAGTTCACTTGAAATTTCTTTTTTGGCTCATACGTTATTTAAAAATGCATTGTTTAATCTCCAAGTATTTAGGGATTTTTCTAGCTATCTTCCTGTTACTAATTTTTAGTTTAATTTCGTTAGGTATGAGAGCAGACATGATAGATTTTTATTCTTTTAATTTTTTAAGGAGTATTTTATGGCCCATAATAAGGCCCAACTTGGTGAATGCTTCATGTAAGCTTGAGGAAATATGCATTTGCTATTGTTGGATGAAGTAGCCTATGGATGTTCATTATAAGCAATTGATTGAAGATATTGTTGATTTGAACTACGTCTGCCTGCTGGGTCTGTCCATTGCTTATGGAAGGATGTTGACCTCCCAAGGTATAATAATGAGTTATTCATTTCTCCTTGCAATACTATCAATTTTTCCTTGTGTATTTTGACATTCTGTTATTAGAGCCATACATGTTGAGGACTGTTATACCTTCTTAGAGAATTGACCCCTTTATTACTATGCAATGCCTCAACTTATCCCTCATAAGATTCCTGTTAGTCTGCTCTGAGTGAAATTAATACAGCTACTTCCACTTTCCTTTGATTAGTGCTGGCATAATAATGTGTTTTTTTTCTTCTGGATTCTTTTAGAATTGATCTTTCATTTTCTGTAATCTCAAAATGATAGGCCTCAAAGGTCACTGGTTCAATTCCCCAGCCAAGGCACATAACGAGGTTGTGAGCCAGGTCTCTAGCCAGGTCTGTGGCTGGAGACAGGTGAAGGGTAACCATACATTGATGTTTCTCTTCCTTTCTGCTTTCCTCCCTTCCCTCCTCTCTAAAAATAGTAAATAGGAAATCTTTAAAAAAAAAAGAAAAAAGATAGGCCTAAGTGTAGTACCTTGTTATTGTTTCTGGCATCTACCCTGCTTAGTTTTCTCTGATCTTCCTGGATCTGTGATTTCAAGTTGAAATTAATCTGGGACAAATTCTAGTATTATTGTTTCCGATATTTCCTCAATTTCTTTCTCCCTTTCTTCTCCTTCTGGTACTTTCAATTAAGTATTTGTTTATACTTTTGAAAGGTCCCAAAGGCACTGAAAATAACTTTTTTCCCTCAAAAATATTACACACTGGAAGAAAAAAGGCAAATAAAATTTTGGTCATTAAAATAAGTTGAAGAGGCCTTGGCTAATGGCTCAATGGATAAGGCACTGGCCTGTGAACCCAAAGGTCGCTGATTTGATTCCCAGCCGGGGCACATAACAAGGTTGCAATCCAGGTCTCTAGCCAGGTCTGTAGCTGGAGGCAGGTGAAAGGCAAACATACATCAATGTCTCTCTTCCTCTCTGCTTCTCTTCCTTCCCTCTCTCTGAAAAATAATAAGTAAAACCTTTAAAAAAGAAAAAAATAGTAAGTTGAATTAAGGAATGTTCTGAGTCCTATAGAAATATGCTTCCTTATATACATTGGTTTTGATCACCATTAGTGTTCTGGTCATTTTCCTTTAGATAAGCTTTAATAAACTAACATTCTCCTTCACTTGTAGTCTGTCACCAAATCTATATAGATCCACAAAGTTCTTTTATCTCTCATCTTTAGGGTTAAATATCTTTTGAACAGGTTGTAAGTATTTGTATTGGGATAACTCATGAATAAAAGTGTATTTGAATGTCTGATCTATGTGCAAAAGTTAGATTAGTCTAATGAATCTTTACCTCACAGCCAAATAACAAAATGTAATAACCACACAATCCTCATAGAATGGCATGGCCAATTTGTACTCTGGAAATCTTCAATGGAAGGTGAATGGAACTTTACTCTGATGCAGGTGTAGGCCCTAATTACTATCAGGGATCACAGTGGGCAAACTCCATCCCAGAAGTAGTCACAGGTTGCAATTTTATTATGAACCCAGAGTTTTATGGTATGGAAAGCCCATAATTTATTTTGTTTGACTGTGACGTATTAGCAGTAGATGGACAAAGAATGAAACACACTAAGTAGTAGGATACCATAGTTATATTTTCAACTTGAAGATATTTTCAAGATGGTTTGAATATCCTAATGCAGAATGCTAAAAAATTAAAATGATGGCTTAGAGTTCAATATAAAAAAGGTTTCAGAAAGAGAACATAAACTTCTTAGGAAGTTTTGCCACTTTTATACAGTTCTGCAACTGAAAATGTGTGTGTGGATTCCAGTGATACTGAACAAAGAGGGTAAAAGTGGGCTTTCATTTATCTCATATAGTCTTTCAGATGTCTCTTTAAATTCTGAGATAGTGACTTTATCATTTTTGATGGTTAAATGATTCTTCAGATGAAAACCAGAAAAGGTCCAGACTAAGGTGTTCATTGAACCATCATTTCATAATAGCGAAGACATGGAAACAAGCTAAGTGGATGTCAGCAGATGAACGAATAAATAAAATGTGGTACATACATATAAAAATACTATTTAGCCACAAGAAAGAAGAAACTCCACCCTAAATGGCATGGCAGTTGGTTTAGCCTCTTACTGCAAGACAATAGCTCACCATTATTTTTGATACAGTTGTAACTGGGATTATTTTCTTTATTTGGGTGGTGGGCACATGCTTGGGTTCCTGGGTCCCTGGGTTCCTGGAGAATAAGAGAGGCAGCCAATCAATGTTTCTCTCTCACATCAATGTTTCTCTCCCTTTCTTTCTCCTTCCCTTCTCATCTCTCTAAAAATAAATTAAATTCAATAAAAAGGAGAAAGTTCTGCCATTTGCAACAACTTATATGAACCCTGAGGGCATTATACTGAGTGAAACAAGGCAGAGAAAGAAAAACACTGTATGACATCATTTATCTGTGGAATCATAAAAAGTTGAATTTGTAGAAACGGAAAATAGAGTGGTGGTTACTAAGGATTGGTGGCTTGGGGAAATAGGGAAATAAAGGAAAGTTCAGTCAAAAATATAATCTAGTTACAAGATTTACAAGTTCTGGGGATCTAATGTACTATAATATAATGACTATAGTTCAAAGTTGCTGGAAGAATAAATCTTAAACATAAACATCAACCACACACATACACACAGAAGTAATTATGTGAAGTTTTGGCTAGTGCTATGATAGTAATTACTTTGTAATATAGAACTATATCAAATCAACACATTATATACCTTAAATTCACACAGGGTTTTAATATATGTCAGTGAAGCTGGAGCAAAGGGGACTGCAACTTTTGGAGGAGAACATAGAGGGACATAACTGAAAGACATAATAAATGCTCATAAAACAGCTCTTTATGATGAGGAGAGCCCAGATTTGCCTTGTTGCTAAGGTCCCATTGTTTTCTGGCTGTGTTTTGTGTGTCTGTGTCAGGCATTCTGTGGGCTCCTTTCAGGAACTTGGTGATGTTGACCCACAGGTAATTAGATCAGTGTCATCACTTTTGCTTTCCCCCTTTTTATTCTGCTGGGACCATTTACATGAAAATAGAAGTGGGTGGTGGTCCTTTCCCTTGCCTAGCCTTTTACTGGATGTAAGTTGAGGAGACATATCTAGAGGGGCTTTAGAAAGTCTCAGGTTTCCATGTAAGTGAGCCTGTTTAAATTGGGCCTGCAAGACCCAGGTGTTCAGCAAGCCATCATTTCCCTGGCATTTTGAGAACTTACCCTGATGACGAAGAGGATCTACATTGGGGTTCATTAGGATGCAGTTATTCAAGAGAAACTTAGGAGGCCTGCATTCTGTAGTGAAATTGGTTATGGTATTAATAAACTTATATATGTTTTTGTAGGCTTTCACTCTATTTAGGTCTTATCAAAGAGCTAGACCCAATATAAACCTTAAAGAGACGGCCAGAATGAAGTTTTGGAGGAAGATGGACATATTTGTTACTGATTTGATATAAAGCAATGGAGATTTAATAACAAGGTTGTTTTTTGTTTGTTTTTTATAAAATTTTATTCATTATTTTCAGAGAAAAGGGCAGGGATGGAGGAAGAAAGGGAAGAAAACATCAATGTATGTTTTCCTTCTGTCTTTCACTTTCCTCCAGCTAAGGACCTGGCTGGAGACCTGGCTTACAACCTAGTTATGTGCCCTGGCTAGGGATTGAACCAGCAACCTTTGGATTGGCAAGCCTGTGCCTATCCACTAAGCCACCAGGCAGGCCTTAATAAAGAGCTTTGGATTTAAGGGTCGTTCAAAACCGGATTTAAATATTAGTTCTTCCATTTGCTTGATGAATTTACTCATCTCTCTGCCCACAACCCAAATAAAGAAAATAATCCCATTTACAAATGTATCAAAAATAATAAGTACTTAAGGATAAATTTCATCAAAGAAATAAAATGTTTGTACACTGAAAACTATAAAACAATGACATAAAAAATTGGAGAAGACACAAATAAATGGAAAGAAAGATAACCCTGAGTTCATGGATTGAAATAATTAATATTGTTAAAATATCCACACTACCCAAAGTGGTCTGCAGATTCACTGCAGTCCCTACCAAGAATCATTGTCTTTATGTTTAATAAATAGAAAAAAGCAATTCTAAAATTCATATGGGTTCATAAAAAAATCCTTAATAGCACAAGCAGTCTTCGCAAGAAGGAGAGAGCTGGGAGCACCACATGTCCTGGTTTTAAACTGTATTACAAAGCTATGGTAATGAAAATGGATGTATAGACCCATGGAACAGAATATAGAGCCCAGAAATAAACCTATGCATATATAGAGTCAATTAATAGTTGACAAAGGTGCCATAAGTACACATGGGCAAAAAAAAAAAAAAAAAAAAAAGTCTCTTCAAGAAGTGACATTGGTAAAGCTGGATATTCACATAAAAAAACTGAAATTGGACCCCTATCTTATACCATACAGAAAAATTAACTCTAAATGGTCTAAAGACTTAAATGTAAATTCTGAAACTATAAAACTATTTGGAAAAACACATAGGAGTAAAAGCTCATTGGCAATGATTTTTTTCAATATGGAAACAAAAGCAAAAATACACAAGTGGGATTTTATCAAACTAAAAAGCTTTTGCATAGCAAAGGAAACAATCAACAAAATGAAAATGCAACATACTGTGAGTAAGAACTATTTGTAAAGTATATGTCTGATAAGGCAAGGGGTTAATATCCCCAAAATATAAGGAACTCTTACAACTCAATAGCAAAGCACGAAGTAACTCATTAAGAATAGACAGACAATGCAGATATACATTTCTCTAGATATACAAATGGCCAACAGGTATATGAAATGGTATACAACATGACTAATCATCAAGGAAATGTGAATTAAAACCACAATGAGATATCACTTCATAACTGCTAGGATGGCTATTATAAAAAGCAGAAGGAATAACAAGAGTTGGCAAGGGTGTGGAAGAAAGGGAACTCTGGTAAATGGAAGGTGGTCAGGTAAATTGTTACAGCTGCAGGTAAGTTGTCCCAGATGTTAATTTTGAAGCCACGTCAAGCCTCACATCTGGGTTGTTTACTGGGATAACACATTTTTAATGTTTTTTTTAATTTATATTTATTTATAGTTGAAATACAATATTATGTAAGTTTCAGGTGTAAAGCAGAGGGATTCAACATTTATAATCTTATGAAATGATCAGTATAATAACAGAATAATAATTGACCATGATATAGAGTTATTATATTATTGACTGTGTTCTCTATGCTATACATTGAAGTTCTTTGACTTATTTTATAAGTAGAAGTTTGTACTTCTTAATCCCCTTCCTGTTTTACATTCATCCTCCCACCTCCACTTCTCTCTGGCAAAAATCAGTTTGTTCTCTTTATCTATGAGTTTGTCTTTGTTTCACTTTTTTCATTGGTTTTGTTTCTAGGTTCCATATATAAGTAAAATCATATGGTATTTGTCCTTCCTGTATAACTTATTTTACTCAACATAATACTCTATGGGTCCATTCATGTTGTCACAAATGGCAAGATTTCCTTCCGTTTTTTTTTTTTTTTTTTTTTACAACTGCATAATATTCCATTACGTATAAGTACACATACCACATTTTCTTTATTTATTCATCTATTGATGGTCACTTAATTGCTTCCATGCCTTGGCTATTGTAAACAATGCTGCAATGAACATAGGGGTGCTTATATCTTTTTAAATTATTGTTGCAGTTTTATTCAAATAAATACCCAGAACTGGAGTTGCTGGACCATATGGTAGTAATATATTTTTAACTTTTTTCAAAATCTCCACATTATTTTTTTTTTAGTTTGAAAGTCTGTTTATTAAACCTAAGACAGTGAAATAAGGAAAGGCTTAGAAGAGGCAATAGGAGAGATGCCAACGCAGGGCTGCTTTGGTTCTCTGGAAAGTCAGAAAAAGGGGGTCTTGGAGACAGGTTTCTGCAGTTAGCCTGGGATGAGCTTCCAGTGCCCATTGCTCCCTTGGTTGCAAGTCTTGTGGGGTCTCTCTGAGTTTAGTAGATGCACACCTGAGAGGGAAGAAAAGGGGGGAAGGGAAAGGGGCAAGCGTGCTCTGGGGAGGGAGAGCACACTCCATATCATTTTTGATAATGGCTGCACCAGTTTACAATCCCAGAACCAGGGCATGAGCGTTCCTTTTCTGATTAATTACATTCTGACAGGTGTGAGGTGATAGCTCATTATGGTTCTGATTTTCATTTCCCTGATGATTAGTGAGGTTGAGCATTTTTTGATGTATTTATTGGTCATGTGTATTTTTTAGGAGAAATATTCATTCAGCTCCTCTGCTCATTTCTAAATTAGATTAATTTTTGATGTTGAGTGTACGAGTACTTTATGTATTTTGGATATTAACTTCTTATTGGATATATTGTTTGCAAATGTATTTACCTGTTTAGTAGGTGGCCTTTTCATCTGGTTGATGGTTTTCTTCACTACACAAAGGCTTTCCCAACACTGTTTAGTAAAGAGGCAGTTTTCTCCCCATTGTAGAAATAAAGACTGCCTATCACATAGTTAGTGTTCAATAAAAAATAACTACAGTAGTCCCCTCTTGTCCATGGTTTTGCTTTATGCAGTTTCAGTTACACATAGTCAACTGTAGCACAAAAATATTAAATGAAAAGTTATGTAAATAATTTGTGTATATATTTATTGTCTTTGTTGAAGTCCTCACTGAGTTTATGTATTCTCTCAAGTTCATTGAGCTTCCTTATAAGCCAGGCTTCGAACTCTATCTGGTGCATTGATTGTCTCCATTTCATTTAGTTGTTTTTCTGGGGTTTTATTCTGATTTGTTGCTTGGAAGATATTTCTGTTTCCTTATTTTGTCTGTCCCTCCGTGTTGTTCCTATGAATTAGGTACAACAGCAACCACTCCCCCTTATTTGAGTGGCCTTGTGTGGTAGCTTCCCTTTCATAGACAGTGTGTAGCAGGTGTCTGGCCAGCTGAAGCTGGAGCTGGAGTTAGCATGGGTTGTTCCATGGAGACTTAGGGGCACGTGTCCACAGAGCTACCTTGTAAGCTGGTTGGAGCTGAAACTGGAGATGGTGAGAGCACCAGTGGCAAACAGTGCCAGGGTTTTATATACCAATAATGAACTATCAGAAATAAAAACTAAGGAAAGAAATCCTATTTATAATTGGCTCAAAAAATACCTAGGTATATGCCCTGGCTGGTGGCTCAGTAGATAGGCACTGGCCTGTGAATCCAAAGGTTGCTGGTTTGATTCCCCAGTCCGGGCACATAACCAGGTTGCAAGCCAGGTCTCCAGCCAGGTCCATAGCTGGAGGCAGGTGAAAGGCAATCATACATTGATGTTTTCTTCCCTTTCTTCCTTTCTCCCTGCCCTTCTCTCTAGAAATAATCAATAAAATCTTTAAAAAAGCCCCTTAGTACTAATTTAACCAAAAAAGGTAATAAACCTATACTCAGAAAATAGAAAGAAAAAATTAAAGAAGCTACAAATAAATAGAAGCATATATACTTTGCTCATGGACAGGAAGAATTAATATTGTTAAAATCTCCATACTATCCAAAACAATCTATAGATTCAATGTACTTCCTGTAAAAATGGTGTTTTTCACAGAAGTAGAAAAAATAATCCAAAAATTTATATGGAATCACAAAGGACCCCAAATATTCACAACAATCTTGAAGAAGTGCAAACGTGGGGGTATCAGACTACATTTGATCACTCAAACCATACTACGAGTCTGTAGTAATCAAATCAGCATGGTAGTAGTATAAAAACAGACACATCCAGCACCAGTGGCTGGCCTGCATTGCATATCCGAAGGTTGCTGGTTCAATTCCCCAGCCAGGTCACATAACCAGGTTGCAAGCCAGGTGTCCAGCCAGCTCCTTAGCTGGAGGCAGGTGAAAGGCAACAATACATTAATGTTTCTCTCACCCTTCCTCTCTCTCTGGAAATAATAAATAAAATCTTAAAAAAAAAAATAAAACAAACAAACAAACAAACAAACAAAAAAAAACAGACACATTGATCAATGAAACAAAATAGAGAGCCTAGAAATAAACCTTCACTTATATGGTCAATTAATATATAATAAAGGAGGCAAGAACATACAATGGAGTAAAGACATTTTATTCAATACATGATGTTAGGAAAATTGGACAGATATATCAAATAAAACAGGAATCTAAACCACTGTCTTACACTACACACAAGAATACACTCAAAGTGGATTGAAGACTGAAATGTAAGATACAAAACCACAAGACTCCTAGAAGAAAACATAAGCAGTAAAACTTGACATTTCTCTTAACACTATTCTTTTTTCTAATATTGGGTTGGCTAAAATGTTTATTTTCCATAAGATGGCTGCAGTAGAGCTTAACTGTCTTTAAGTTTGTTCGAAATAACTTTGCGACAGCTTTCCTGTCAGCATACAATAAAACACTCATCAAAATTAGTAAACTTTCATGTAGCCATTTTAATATTCAAGATGGAAGAAAATATGCAACAATTTCAGCATATTATGCTGTATTATGCCAAGAAAGATAAAAACTCATTCTCAGAGTTTCCTCCAGGAATTTCTAAAAATGTAAAAACCAAAAGGGAAAGAATATGACTTCTATGTCTTCAAGAATGGTGCAGGGCCTAGCATTTTACTTATAAGCTAATAAGCCTGTTACTATTTCAGGGAGGCTAACAGAAGAAACAGGCCTTCTGGATCAGAGACCAAGGACTTCAATACTCCAGACAAAGTAGTTACCACAAGTTCATGTTCATTTACACCCATCTCCCATGTCCCACATTCCCCACAGGGGTGATTCAAAGAGCTTTCAATGGATTTTTCCATCTGGAGTGGTTGCACTATGATAGATAAAAAACTAAATTTAGGGGGTTTACTTCTATATTTTGCCCTAAAAAGAGATTTTTATTGCCTTTGGTCCACCATTGGTATTTCACACTCTCTTTGGTTCCAGGGCTCCTGTGTGGGGCTGGTCCCAGGGTGGGCCTCCTGGTGGAGGCCTCTGTGCAGTACTTGGTGGGGGAGAGGAGACAAGTCTAGAAGGGAGAGTCTGGCTTTGCCTCAACCACTACAATTTTAAGGTTTTGTATGGGCCTCCGTCTCCTCACTGGGTTCCTGGAAGGGCTCTGAAAGTCTATTCCCTCACAATGCCTAAAATATCTGGGGACTGTGGCCTGACCTGTTCTCAGGAGAGGTCCTTCCCCAAATCCCCTCCATTATCCCTAACTCATTCCTCCCTCCAGGATTACTTTTGCTTTGTTAAAACTGCCTGAAGCTTCTGTGGGTAAAGAAACCACAAGCTAATGAGCAAAGGAAAAAGAAAATAGGCAGAAGACAGGTCTCTTCCTTGCTCCAGTTTCCTCTTCCTGCCACTGGTTGGTTCAAAGCCTGGGAAATTTTCTACCCCATGTGCCCTGGATGAAACCCCCATTCTACAGATACCTGGGTCTGGTCTTCACAGAGGCTCAACAGGAAGCCCTTAAACACATTGAAAAGCAAGGTGAGAATAGAAACTGCCCCAGAAATCTTAGATGGTGGCTGATGTTGGAAGATACCCTGCAATAGGGTCCTTATAGCCTGCCTCCTCCCTGGTAGTAGGGGAGGTTACTCTTGGGCCTTCCCTGGCCTTGGGCAGTTGTCGGCCAACCCATCTGCAACTGGCCCCTATGAGCATTACTTTGGATCTGGTATCTGATGTTTGGTGCCCTGAGAGAGATGGAAGAGTTATCACACTTGTCAGTCCCCAGCCCAGTGTCCCAGGTGTGCTGCTGGGGCCAGGAGCTATCATATCTGACAGGCTGGCACACTGGTTTGTGCCCATCTAGGGTACGAGGGTGTTCTGGCCCACTCTCACGGTGGCGTCCTTGAAGTTCTCTTGATCTCCAATGACTTGTTGCTCTTGGCCAGGCTGTATGACAGCCCCTTTGTCTTGTTTCCTTTTCAGGGCCAGAAGAAACACCTGCACCTGGGTCATGTTCTTACCCTCGTACAGGTCCTCGGGCTCAAATAACTCCTGGGCTTTCATGCCGTATTTCTCCATGGCCTTGATGAAGTGGGAGAGGTTTTCTAGGTGGTAAAACTTTGATGTGTTCCTGTGGATCTTGCTGACTGATCCTGGCTGCAGCTTATTCATGAGTGTGCACAGGATACGTCCATCCTTCAGGCCCTCCTGGAAGCTGGGCCTGATAGGCATGCCCGTGAATCCCTCGATCCACCTGCAGAGTTCTGCCTCCTTCTCAGCATCATATTCGAACTTCCGAGGATCATGTTTGGGTTTCACCTGGTTCTTGACCTTGCCTGCGGAAGCAGAAACAGAAGCAGAAGCAGGGCCGGTGGCCTCCTTGGCTGCGCTAGTGGAGGTGGGGACACTGAAGCTTGCGAAAGCGGGGTGGATGGTATTGACACCTTCAGAAGTGGGGCTGGTGGCCTCGATGGCTGCGGAAGTTGGGCTGGTGTTCTCAGTGCCTGCGGAAGTGGGGCTGATGGCCTCCACGGATGTATAAGAGGAGTTGGTGGTCTTGGCACCTGCAGAAGTGGGGCTGGTGGTCTTGGAACCTGCAAAAGTGTGGCTGGTGGCCTCAACGGCTGCAGAAGTGGGGCTGGTGTTCTTGGTGCCTGCGGAAGCAGGGCTGGTGGCCTCCACGGATGTGTAAGAGGAGCTGGTGGTCTTGCCACCTACGGAAGTGGGACTGGTGGTCTTGGCACCTGAGGAAGTGGGGCTGGTGGTCTTGGCACCTGTGGAAGTGGGGCTGGTGGTCTTGGCACCTGAGGAAGTGGGGCTGGTGGTCTTGGCACCTGCTGAAGTGGGGCTGGTGGTCTTGGCACCTGCTGAAGTGGGGCTGGTGGTCTTGGCACCTGTGGAAGTGGGGCTGGTGGTC